>PVIU01025535.1:0-23574 GCA_004026605.1 Ondatra zibethicus
AGAAAACGCTATCCTGAGTGAGGTAACCCAAACCCAAAAAGATGATTATGGTATGTATTCACTCATTAGTGGACCCTAGCCATAAAACAAAGGACACTAAGCTTATAGCTCACAAGCCCAGAGAAGCCAAATAGCAAGGCAAACCCAAAGAAAATCATATATAGATCTTCTTGGAAATTGGAAGCAAACAAGATTGCCAGGCAAAAGGTGGGAATACGGGGGTGGGGATAGAGGTGGGGGTTGGGGGAAGGGGGGAGGGGAGAGGGGGAAGGAGAAGGGGGAAGGGAAGGACTATTTTTTATTCTTATGGTATAGTTTATGTGTCTTTTGATTGACACAGTTATATTTATGAACTATACTATACATTTTGATACATGTTTATGGTCTGCAATGATAAATCAGAGTAAGAAACTTATCTGTTACTTAAAACATTTATCATTTCTTAGTGTTGGGACATTTTAAATTTTTTTCTTTTAGTTATTTAGAAATATACAAAAATAGTACTGTAGAGATGGCTCAGTGGTTTAGAGCACTTGCTGTGTGATCATAAAGACTAGGGTTAAGATCCCAACACATGTAATAAGCCAGGCATCCTGCAAATGTCTGGAGCTCCTAGAGCTCTGACTCTTGCTTCTGATCTCCATACATGCAAGCGTGCACGCACGCACACTCACCATAATATGAATCCTTTTAAATAGAAATATACAGAATACTATTGGGATTTTAAGTGTCCCAAAGCATAGTGGAATGACTGTGGTTAATAATCATGTAGATAATACAATAAACATTCTGAAATTTAATCAAGAATCCATGCCTAACTGCCTAACTTTTTTTGCCCTTCTCCTTTTCCCCTGGCTTCTTGCCTCCTCTCCCTCCCTTCCTTTATTCTTTTCTTTCTTGGGGTTGCACTCTGAGTCTTGCTTGCTAAGCAAACTAACACTCTACTACCAACCCATTTGGCTAGCTAGGAATCCTTTTTACACCTAGTCTTTGTTAGTATAATGCAAAGTTGCTGTGATGTGCAGTTTATGGTCATGGGATCATAGGGTAAGGGTAGTGTTGGATATAGCAGGACTCTGAGTCTTCCTGCTTCTGTGAAAGGTAAGGAGAACACAGAATGATGCTTAAGGGAGGTGATTCTGGGTAATAGTGTGGCATGCTTTAGACAAACAGCATGCTAAGAGCCAGAGTGCCAAGTAAGAGATATCACAAAAAAGGAATTTCTTCAGTCAGATTTCTTCTAATGAAAATAAGACATGGTTTTCTGTCACAGGATACATTCATTCTTATTTCTCAAAACAAAACTAAACAGAACCCAAAGGAACCCACCACTACCACCTTTACCCAGAATAAGCAACAAAACAATCAGCAGGTACCTCACTGGCCAGCCTGAACCTAGGATAGTCAGTCCTAGGTTTCTTCCGTCATCATGTGCTTGCCCTTGAAGTTTCCTGACAGCCACTCTGTTCCCATTGGCAAGGAGTTTCCTGTTAGACTTTTGTCATCCTAAGAGTATTTTTAATGTAATGACAGTAATCACAACTTTAATAAAATAGAACAGTGTGCAGATTCTCTGTACTTTATCAGTTTACATGCTTTTGATAGTTTGAAAAGATGATATGTTTTGAAAAGATGAGAAGCATGAGACATAGAGAGGACTGATTTCTTTCTGCAGGCAGTTAGTTTATGAAGACAAGTCAGAATTGAATCCCAAAATATTTAACTTTCAATACTTGCTTTTCCAGTGACACCTGAATTAACATAGCTTCTCTTTTGGGGAATTTATATATAATAGGAAATTTACTGAAGATATGCAGCATAGATTTATTGCTTTTCTCAATCCACATTTTAATGAATGATGTAGCATGTGTCAATCTCCCCATCATTTGTGTGATGTTGGCATTAATGAGGAAACATTTTTTAAGTAGTATGTATCTGTGGAATTCAGTCAGGAGTACTTGGTGATCTTTGAGAAAATTGAAGCTCTGCTGTCAGGAGGAAATTTCTACCCTTTGCATGGCATAGCCAGACAATACAAGGGTTTTGTTTCCAGTTCTCTGAAGAGGAGGGAAACTGTTACCTCTATGCTTATCATCAACTTAGTCCTTTTGGGAGACAGCAGTAACTTGTACTGTTTTGGGAGTTTCTGGGGCCTCACTGGCCAGCAGCTTGTATCCCAAGCCTGACACTGGGGTTTTCATCTAATAACACACAGTTTCTGGCAGGAACATCATCCACCCATGGAGAATATCTCCACTCAAACTTTCTAGTGTATTTTTAAGTAACATATAAAATAGTATATCTCTGTGGGTTTTCAATATATCCTTAGCTTTGCTTTCTCATTTCCCACCTCTTCCCTACTCATCGCCTGCTCAGACCTTTCTATGCCCAGTGTTTCCCTCTCCCCAGGCCCACGTGTTCTACTATTTCCTCCCCTCCAATGGCACTTTTCTGTCTTTGTGACCCTTACCAGCATTCAGTGTTAATCACACTATTTTAAAAATTCATAGCTAGAATTAGTATAAAAGGGAGAACATGTGGTACTTGCCTTTCTGGGCCTGGGTTACCTCCAGATCTGCTTATCTTCCTGCAAATTTCTTTCCTTTTTTCCCAGTGAATAAAATTCCACTGGGTGTGTATGCCACATTTTCATTAGTCATTGCTCAGCTGATGAACATCTTGCTACTGTGAAGAGAGCCGCAATAAACATGGAAGAGTATGGATTTTTGTTGTAGGATATGGTGCCCTTAGGTTTTGCCCAAATTGCAGCATTGTAGTTATGTTAACATTTTGGGGAACTTCCGCACTGATTTCTCCCGTGGCTATATCGGCTTATGGCCCTAACAGAAGCAGCCGTGTAAAGCTTTCACTCACGGACACGTGCAGCTCTGTGTTTCCCTTATAATAGCCATTGTGACTGGAGTAGGATGGAATCTCAAATTGGTTTCATTTTCATTTCCCTGGTGACTAAGGATGTACATTTTAAGAAATATTTTTTAAGTATTTACATTTCTTTTTTGAGAACTCTCTATCTCGCCCTTAGTAAGTTGGTCATCTGTCTTCTTGGTGTTTGTTTTTGAATTGTTTGTATATTCTAGATACTAATCTTACGTGAGATGCACAGCTTAACATTTTCCATTGTAGAACAGAAGTTTTTAAATTTGTGTGATGCTATTTGTTCATTGTTGTTTTTTTCTCTTAAGTGATCAGAGTCCCATTCATAGAGTCCTTACCTGTGTCTACGCATTTTTAAAGGCTTATTTTTATTTGTGAGTACATGTGTGTATCTGTTTGAGTGTCTGCCACATTAGTGAATGTAGACCCGGAGCTCAGAAGATGGCATCAGATACCCTGAAGCTGGAGTTTGAAGCAGTTGTGAACCACCTGATATGGGTGTTGGGAACTAAACTCAGGTTCTCCTGAAGAGCGGCAAGCATTTTTAACCACTGAGCCATCTGTCCATCCTGGTCCTATATCTCTAAATCTCTATATTTCCCACTTTATCTTTTACTACTTTCGGTACTATCATTTAAGGCTTTGATCCATTTGGAATTGATTTTTCTGCGGGATGAGGGGTAGAGATCAACTTCCATTTCTCTACATGTTGATATCCAGTTTTTCTAGCACCATTTGTTGAAGATAATATTTTCCAATTAATATTTTTGGGAGAACAATAAAAGATTTTTTTAAAAAAAATTCTGTGATGAATTAAGTTGTAATGTTGATTAGTATTGAATTTTTATATTGTTCTTAATAAGATAACAACTATAAAATCCATGAGTGTGGGGGATTTTTCCTTCTTCTGGTGTTTTCTTGAACTTCTTCAGTGTTTTAAATTTTTCATTGTATAACTCTTTCACTTCCTTGCTTAGTTTTATCCCAAGGTATTTTTGTTCTGTTTTGATTTGTTTTGTTTTGCTGAGGCATTTGCTAATGGGAATGTTTCTATAATTTCTTTCTCAGCATGATCGTTATTGGTATAGAGGAAAATTATTAATTTTTGTATGTTAGTTTTGTAGCCTGCCACTTTGCTAAAAGTGTTTATCATCTCAGTTCCAGGAGATTCCTGGCAAAAGACTTTGGGTTTTCTCATGTATAGAACCATAACATCTGCAATTAGAGACACTTAAACTTCTTGGTTTCCCACTTGTAGTCTTACTGACTTTTCATGTCTTATTGCTTAGCTATACTTAAGGCTTCAGTTCTATATTGAACAGGGTGCAGAAAATGGGAATCTTTTCCTTTTCCTAGTCTTAATGGGGATGCTGTGAATTTTTCTCTATTTAATATAATGTTGACCATAGGTTTGTCATAATAGCCTTTTTATTAAGTTGAGATATGTTTCTCTCAATCTTTAGTCTTGCCAGGGCTTTTTATCATGAAAGGAATTTAGATTTTGTCAAAGACCATTTCTCTCAAAGACGTATTGAGATAATGATATGCTTTCTATCTTCAAGACGATTTATGTGATGAATTACATTTGTTATAATTCATAGTTTACGTGAATTAACATGTTAAACTATCCTTCTATTTCTGTGTGAGAGCCAACTTCCCTCTATTTCTGTGAGAGATCCAGTCGATCATGATGAGGGTTCTTTTTGATATATTCTTTAATTTGGTTTTATTGAGAATTTTGTATTTATTTTTAATAAGGAGATTAGTCTGTGATTTTTCTTTTTTTCTTTTTTTATTGTGTGTTTGTCTGGTTTTGGAATCAGGATAATACAGGCTTCAAAAAATTTGGAAGTTTTCAATAGTTTGAAGAGTGTTAATGGTGCTTCTTCTTAGAGTTCTGTACCAAATCCATCTAGACCTGGACTGGTGTCAGTTCCAAGATTTTTAATTACTGTTCTTCTCTCATTGCTTGTTACACATGTGTTTAAATTATTTATTTCATCTTTAATTAAATTTGGTCAATCATATGCTTCTAGAAATGTATCTATTTCCTTTATATATTATAGTTTACTGGAATATGAATTTTAATGTATGTTCTATAGATGTTCCGGATTTTATTTGTGTCTGTGGAGATGTCTCCCTTTTCTTTTCTTTTTTTTTTTTAACTTAGATATTGTCTTCTAGTAAATTTGGCTGAAGATTTGTCAATCTTGTTTATCTTTTCAAAAAACAAACTTTTTTGTCTTCATGGTTCTTGGTATTTTTTTATTTGTTTCCATATCATTATTTTTGTTTTGATTTTAGTTATTTCTCCCTGGCTACTGATTAGTGTTTCATTGGTTCTTTTTTCCCTCTATGTGCTTTAAGGTAAATCATTTAAATTTAATTATCATTAAATTATTTATTTGAGATCTCACTGATTTTTTTTTAAAAACTGTGCACTGAAGACTATAAAATTTCCTTCTGAGAATGACCTTCATTGTTTCCCACAGTTTAGGTATTCTGTGTCTTTGTCTTCATTTAATTCTGGGAATATTTTGATTTCACTTTTTATTTCTTCAGTGATCGTTGGTATTTGTTTGTAGTCTTTATTCCATTGTGTTCATATAGAATATGAGGAGTAACTTCAGTTCTCCTTATTTGGTGAGACTTGCTCATATCATAATATATGATATCCTTTAGAGAAATTCCCATGAGCCCCTGTGAGCAATGTATATTTTATGGTGTTTGAGTAGAATATTTCATAGATGTCTGTCGGCTTCATTTGAGCTATGGTGTCTTTTTTTTAAAAAAAATTCTAACTTGTTTATTATTGGTCTTTATAATGAATGTAGGCAATTTCAAGTATTATATATTTTAATATATTAGAAATACGATCTTTATTGTATTCATAAAAGTTATCTCTTAAATGGCTTAATGTTCTAAACAGCCCTTTTAAACATGTTTGATTTCTACTATTACTTTTTTTGTAATTACAAAATTCCAGTATACTTTTTTTTATGAAAGAGTGAGTCTCCTTTCTCAGTGGTTATTATCATCTATGGTTCCTCATCTAGGAATAGGACCTTCCCACAACCGCCTGATATAATTGTTCAGCTCTTGTTTATGCAGTTGTACTGTTTGTTAGTTTGTTTGGGTTTTTCAAGACAGGGTTTTCCTGTGTATCCCTGGCTATCCTGAAATCAGCCTGCAAACCAGATCTCTAACTTGGATTTGCCTGCCTGTCTCCTAAGTGCTGGATTAAAGAGGTGTGCTACAGTGCCTGGTTTGGCAATCATTGTTGAGATTTCATGGATGCAGGTTCCATCATATAGAGAAAACACTGTCTTAGAGCAGATTTCCATGTCCTGTGGTTCTCACAATCTTCCTGTTCCCTCTTCTGTAATGTTCCCTGAGCCTTAGGTATAGAGTTTGTGTTGTAGATTTATCAGTTGGGGCTAAACACCCACAGTCTGTTGTTTTCTCCATTTTGACCAGTTGTAGCTTCTGTAATAGCCTCTGCCTGTTACAAAATGAAGCTTCTTTGATGAGGGGTGACATGCACATATCTATGAATATAAGAATAGGTATTTAGAAGGCAGTTAGAAATTATACTAGTTTAGGAAAGTGGCAGTAGTCGGTACACATCTAGGGTCTCATTAGCCATGAGGAGTTGCCTAGATTTACAGTACCAAACATTAATTCTCTCCCATTGAGTGAGCTATAAGTCCAATTAGATGGCTATTGGTTATTACCCAGATACAAGTGCCAGTATTGCATCTTTGGAAGTAACTTGCCATGCTGGTTATTGTAATGGTTGGTAGGCATTACAGATGGATAGGACTGTTGATTGTTTTCTTCCCTGGTCAGTTTGCATAGCACATTTAGACACTCACTCTGAAAACTAGTCCTCAGGGAGGAGCCTTCTAAATCAAATTTGGCTCAATTCCTCCAACTCCCGTATGTGGTGTCTTCGGTAATAGCAGCTTACCTTCAATTACTGGGAGGCCAGCAAGGGTAACAGCAATAGACTATATTGTTTGGAGAGTCTCTTGGTCCTGATCAACTTGAAGGATGGATCTCCGCATCTAATGCTAGGCCTTTTGCCAGATAGCCTGTGACTCTTTGCCAAGTGACATTGCGTGTATTCTATGTAATTTAAGTGTTTTTCAATCTCAGTGTTTCTTTGTTTATTTTTGCCTAATGTTGAAATCACAAACTTTCACTTTTTTGAAATGAATCTGTGACTTTATAGTTAGTACTATTTGTTTAATCAACTTGGGTGAGCCTTGTATTTAATGTGTATTTATTTAGAACTCTAACTTTTTTTCTTGATGAATTATTCCTTTGTTCAGTATGAAGTAACCTCCCTTTTTCTTTGTTACTAGATTTGAAGTTTCTTTTGGTAGTTATTAGAATAGCAATACCTGCCCGTTGTTATTTTGTTTGTTTTGGAATTTTTGGTTCTATTTGGTTGGAAGATACTTTTTCCATTCTTTCATCCTAAGATAGCATTTATTGTGTATCCCAGAGGCAGTAAAACCAAGGACCTTGTTTTCTTTTTTTCAACATTTATTTTTATTTTAAATTATGTGTATGCTGTGTGTCTCTGTATCGATATGGGCATGTGAGCATAGGTAACAATAGAGTCCATAAGAAGGCATGGCAGATCCCGTGGATTGGAAATTACAGGCAATTGTGAGCCACTTTATATGGGTGCTCAGAACTCAGGTGCTCTTTTTTCACCCAGTTGGCTAGTCTGTATCTTTCTTTTTTTTTTTTTAAGGAAATTGAGACTATTGATAATAATTATTAAAAGGTTTGTATTGATTCCTGTATTTGTTGATGTTGTGGGTTTTGGTGTTTCGTATTCCTATTTTCTCTAAAAACTGTCTTACCCTTGTTTATTATTTTCTTGTTAGCCTGTGCGTGTGTTTTTTTCTCTTCAATTCAAAGTATTCTTTCCATTGTCTACTGCAGTGCTGACTTGGTGGTCATGTGTTTCATCAGTGATGATATTTTTCTGGGTGTTTTGGGTTGACTTTGCCATTTTTATCTTTCAGAATCTGAAATATACCTTTCCAAGTCTTTCTGATTTCTAAGGTTTCCATTGAGAATCAGTAGTTATCTTATGGACTTGCTTTTATGAGTGATTTGGCCCTTCTCTCTTATTATTTTCAGTACGTTTTCTTTTTTCTATTAATTTGGTGTTTTAACTATGATGTGATGGGAGAGTTTCTTTATGATCTTGTCTACTTATTGTCCCTGCAATCCACTTGTATTTAGTTGTGCATCTTTTCTCTTAGATTTGGGGATTTTCTTCTATGCTTTTTATTGAAAGCATGTTCTATTTCTCCTGCACAATGTTTAAGGTCCATAGTTTAAAAACCTTACATTTTGTGATATTCTAAATATCATGTATGTTATTTTCATACACTTTAAAAAACATATCATTGACTTTATTAAGTAATCCAATTATACTACTTCGTCTTCAAGCACTGATATTCTATTCTCCACACTATCCACTGTATTTGTGAAGCCTTCAGGAACCTGGTTTGTTACTGAATGAGATTTTAAATTTAGAGAGATTCGGAAAATGAGGAACACATATGCAATTTTGGTGATATCTACTGATATAAAAATTTGGAGGTGTTTCTATGGGGGCTATAGGTTCTTGTATCCCCAATTATCTTAGCAGAAGTGGGGACTTTTTACTAGAAAAAGTCAAATTTCCCAAGAGGAGACCACCTGATCAGAGTGAAAGGTTTCCTCTCTACAAAAGACTGGGACTTAAAACTTTTTAATATTTATTTGTTCTTTTAAATTTTACATATGTGAGAGTGGATGTAAATTTATGGAGGTCAGAGAGAAACACATGTGGATCAGTTTTTTTTATTGATTTTATTGAGGTATACATTTCTCTCTGCTTTCTTCCCTTCCTCTCTCCTCCCCTTCAACACTCTCCCATGGTCCCCAGGCTCCCAATTTATTCAAGAGATCTTCTCTTTTTCTACTTCCCATGTAGATTAGAGTGGATCAGTTTTTTATTCTACCATGTAGGTACCATGGGTCAAACTCAGGTCTCAAGCTTAGCAGCAAGTTCCTTAACAATAATGGGTCATCTCAGTATACCAAGAGCTGAAACCTTTAAATTGATTTGCAGAGTGTGGGCTTATTTGTTGCATGAAGTTCTACATACAATTTTATGTGTCACTAAATGTCCACCCATGGTGTGGAATGCCCCTCTGTATGCTGTGAATATGTTTTATTATCATTGGTTAATAAAGCTACTTTGGCATATGGCAGGGTAGAATATAGCAAAGCAGGAAATCCAGGCAGAGATAGAGGAAGAAAGAAGGCTAAGTCATGAAGACACCATGTAGCTACCAAAGGAAATAGATGCCAGAATATTACAGTAAGCCACAGCCTCATGGTGATACATAGATTAATAGAAATGGGTTAATTTAAGATGTAAGAGCTAGTTAGAAATATGCCTATGCCATTGGCCAAATAGTATTGTAAATAGTATAGTTTCTGTGTTATTATTCAGGTCTGGGTGCCGAGAAAATGAAAGCACAGTTTCCATTTACACCCTCAGGGGCATGTGATTCATTGCTCTTTGAAACAGGACATTTTTGAACACTCTAGGGCTAGACATCTTAGTTCTTAGTTTTCAGCTAGTTTTCTTTTTCTTATACCAGTTTTATAAGTCTTTGTCAAAGTCTTCTAGACCTCGCTTTTTACCCTATTCCCTTCCTCGGTGGGTCTGAGAATACAATAATCCTGCGTAGTCTTAAAGCCACCAAAAGTGTTTCTTGCTAGGAAACTTTGATGCTTTCCCTTGTATTGAATATAAAACATAGTTCAAAAACTATATTTATGAAAATGTCTAATGAAAGAAGGGTTCTGTAAAAAATAAGCAGAAGGTAGAATGATGGTAGCTATTAAAGCTCTGAGGGAAATAACACTGATGGAGCCAGAGATTTCACCTTCAGGGGTAAAGTGACAGAGAAAAACATTGCTACAGATAGGCAGCCCGTTTGAGTCAGGGGACTGGAGAGCATGTATACTTAAGCTGAAACCCAAGATTAGAGAACTGTAGCAGTTCATAAAAACCAACATGGGCTTTCATCTTATTTGGCACATTTATAGACCATAAGACAGTTACAATCTTCCAGATAACTTTATTGGCTGATCTTTGTTTTTCCTTAAAAACAGCCCAGGGAAGCAAAGCTGTTAAATAGTAAGTTTTATGAAAGCTAACTGTTGGAGCTGGAGAGATGGCTCCATGATTAAGAACACTAACTGTTCAGCCAGAAGCCATGTTTGATTCCCAGCACCCACTTGGTGGCTCACAGTTCTCTGTAACTTCAGTTCCAGGGGATCTGGCACCCTTTTCTGACCTCTAAGGGTACTGTATTCATCTGATACTCAGATGAATGTACCTGCAAACAAAATGTGCATAAACATAAAATAAAATAAAAGCCCCCCAAAAGAATAGAAAAATTTAAAGCTGTGAATCTAAATTCCTCTGAATCAACAATTTAAAGGAAATTTCAGAAAATTATATTTTTATGTTTCCCTGAGGAAGAAAAAGTAGAAGTATCTTTCTAGAGTAGAAAAAGTAGAAGTATCTTTCTAGAGTAGAAAAAGTATCTCTCTAGAGTAGAAAAAGTAGAAGTATCTTTCTAGAGTAGAAAAAGTATCTTTCTAGAGCAGCAGCTCTGAAATTATGCTTAAACCCAATGCGCTTTTGGATTGGGGCAGGAGGGGTAAGTTTTGAGTGTATTTTATAATGGCATTTATTGCTTGAAAATATTTCAAGTATTCACCAGTTAATTTAAAATTATATTAGTTTGTACCAAAGATGATTGTTAGGCTATCCTACAAAAAGCCTTTATGTGGATGTCGCAATTGTCACAGCCACGTTGCAGAGCAACCAAAGTTCTACGAGTTCTTGAGTGGATCAATAAAAAACCAATTGTTTCTGTGTCATGAAATGTACCATTAAAAGGAATGGTGTTCTCTTCCATGGCAGGATGCTAACTAAGAGAAACCAGACACAAAAGGCCATATAGTATATGAATTGCTTAAATAAGTGAAATGTCCAGTTAGTAACAGAAGGTAGATTAATCCCTGCCAGGGTCTGGGAAGTGAGAAATGGGAAAGGACTGTGAGTGGTTACATAGTTTCTATTAAATTAGATAATAGTAATGTAGGAGTTTGTGCATATACCTAACACCATTACATTATATCCTTTATAATGGTGAACTTTATAGTATATGAGATTTAACTCAATAAACATAAAAACATTTTGCATCTAAACATAAATTATGTTTTTATTAAAAACTACTCTATAGCTCAACAAAAGATCAGTCATATTGCTCCACATTTTATTTAATCTTTTTATTTAAATATATTTTATATTTAACTGAAAATAATTGGTTTCTTTTGCTTGTTTCTGCATTAAATCTATTGTATTTATACCATTTTGGTTGAAATATTTTTAAAAATGGCCCCATAGATATATTTAGTTAGAAAATAGAGGAGTCTTACAATAGATTATTCACATAAATATGGAATGTTTTCTCTGACATATTAATATTTGGCATGTGGTGATTCTTAAAGTATAGTTGAAGTTTATAGTCTCTAAGTGACATTGATTTAGCTGCAGTCATTCTTAGGCTGGACTGGACAGGGAGGACAGATCACTCACTTGCTCACAATGACTAGCAGTGGAAAGTGGAGTCCACTGGGTTCTCAGCAGACTAGAGTGCCTTTATTTTCTTTGGAAGACTTGTCCATGTCCCCTGGGTTTCTTATAGGGTGCTGAATAGAAACCAGGAGGGAAATTCTCTAGCAGGATGGGGAAATCTGTTGCTGTTTAAAGACCTAACATCAGGAGTTAGTGTTAATTTCTCCACATTCTGTAGAACAGAATTGCCGTGTTTGAGGGCACAAAAATAGACTTCATGTTTGTAAAATGTGAAATTGTCGAGTCATGTGGAGCTATGCTCCACTGTACAACCTCTTCTGACATTTTGAATGCTGTGAGCATGTGGGTGCTTGGTAAATATTATGATTAGATGTTGTTTTTATACTGTTGCAACTTATGCTTTGAAATTAAAAGCATCTCTAATTGGATTTTGTTTGAATTATTTAAAGTTTATTGCCAAACAGATAAATTTAATGAGAACAGAGTATTTTACAGCTTTTTATTATCCACCCATCCCTTTTAATTTGTGACATTATAGTTTAGTTTTGTTGTTTATGTTTAATTACTTAAGAACAATTTTCTATCAATTTAAAAATAAAAAGTACAATATAAATAGAATGTTGAGTGTGTGTCTCAAGATCAGTGTGTTGCGTCTAGAATAAACATGCTCATGTCCCAGCGTTGATTCTGTAAGAGTGACTTGGTTTTGTCTTTAAAGATTATCTATTGGCAATAGTTAGAAGATACATCATGGCTTAATTTATGTAGGAACTTAATTACAACCTTTGGAAGACATTAAACCTACAGTACATTAAGTAAAATGTATGTCCTAATTTGGAGACCTCAAAAAGGTGAGCAAAAAATTCTTTCAAACTAGCTATGGACTTCACACTGCTTTTCATACATTCTGAACTTAAAATGCCCATAAAATACCTTCCAAGTTTCCTGAAAGGCTGTCTGGGAAAGGTGATACTGTATACAGGCCAAGATTAGAAATCAAATCGTTACTTGTTATTAAGCATTTATGTAATTTGGAGATTTTGATGGCTATCAAAGCATGCTAAAAGCATCATTCTTTCAGCGGCCCCTAGAAGTTGCTTCTAGAAATCTGCTTTGAAATTGCTTTCTGAAAGGGCTATTCAGGGAGTATTGAAAATTAAGGTTTTCCTCCATAACAAAATGGCAGTGTGTCAGCTAGTGGAGGTGTTAGGCTAGAAATACCTGCTGTTACTGATCAGGGCAAGTGATCCACTGTGCTTCTTCTTACAAGCAAAATCAGGATGCTAAAGCTTGATTGACAGACTGTCGTATTGAAAATCTCAGAGCTACATTTGTTTAAAATTATCCGGTGGAATGACATTATATAACTTGGAGCCTATTGTAGGAAGCCTCTCTACAGCACTGCTGCCAGCTCGCAGCAGCACCGCAGCATGACTGGTCCCCGCTGCTCTTTGAAACAGCGAATTACCTTACTATAGGGTAACGAGTGTCCCTCAGGAACCCTCTGGCTATCTTAGTCACATCTGAAAACCCGGGATGTAGATTCTCAGTACTAGTGAGAGGATGCTACAGAAGGATAAGGCTAAGTGTTTACAGGAGACTAAACACCAGTTAGGTGACTTTCAGAGCTGAGCAAGCCGCCATGCCCTCCTACCCTATGGAGTATAAGAAAGAGCAGCCCTCTTCACAGGCTGTTCTGGATTGTGTAATCTTTCACGACACCTGTAGCAATCCTGTTGTGGTTCTGTGGTTCCCGGAGTGCCCCATATTTCCTTTCATTGCATTTTGGCTTTGCTTTATGGTTTGTTTTTACTGGTTAGTTTTGGTTGCCAACCCCTTGGGGGAGTTCATACTTCAGTGGAAGCACTCTGTAAGTTGTCTTGTAGATCAACAATTTCCTGAGGCTCATATGGGATCTGGGAAAGGTCAGCTTCCAGAAGGCAGTCTGGATCCCTCTCTTTCACTGCGTATTAGCTATCTTCTCCCCTCCCTAGTGCCGAATTTTCAAGCAACACATAAAAGGTCCTTTACCCACACTCTTCGCCAATTTTCAGCCCCCAGCTCATGCCAAAACTAACTTGTGTTTATCTCCTTCTTGATATTCCTAAAGCAGCTATACTTAATTAGTATATAATTGAGCATTAATCATTTCATTCTTTTTTCTACACATTCAATCATTTATTGATTTTCCTATTCAACAAGCATTTATCATGCTTCTGGGCATCATTCCCAATGAAAGAACCTTAGTCTTCTGGTGGATATGATAGTTATGGTAAATTTTGACCACCACAACGAGGCACATAAAAAAGAAATAATCATAACTCAAGGCACTATGTACTAAGTAGCACTCTGGAATTCATTACTGTGATTTCCTCAAATGGATTCTATTCCATAAAAAGATACTCTTTGTATGTGTTGATTGAGATGAAGATGTGGGAAATGGGGGATAAAGTTGGACAGATGTACATAGTTTTGCAAGGTGCAAAAGATGGTGCACCATTTCTATGGTTGTGAAAGGAAGTAGCTTAGGGAAACACAAACATAATTGAATATAGAGGATTTCAAAATGACTCTAGTTCATGGCAAAATTAAGAAATAACAGGAAGAAAGTCTTATTTTATTAAAAATATATCAGCATTTCCAGATACAGAAAACTGCCTTGTTTTGTCTACAGTCTTAAATATTTGTTCTGTTTTCCCATTCGGATACTGAGCTATTAACTGAACTCCCTCTGGGTTGCTATTCTACTATATTACACAGGTTTTTTTTACGATAGTACATAGAAATTATTATAGCGAACTCTTGATTATATGTACCAAATTAGCTTGATACAGACTGGTTCTAAAATCCAGTGAAAACCCAAATTCTTAGAAGTCATCAAAAATACACATTATAAAAGTAGTCTGTAATTTGTAGCTTCATAATAACCAATAAACTCTACCTTTTCTCTATTGCATTATGGGAATATAATTTGCCTCTGAGGACAACATTATATTAAAAAGGAGTATTGCTGGTATGTAGCTCTTGTTTAACATGTGTAGTGTATTGAGATCAACCTCCAGTACCACCCACACAAATATAGTTCTGTGTCTTGTTATTATCAACTTCAAGTTAAAATCTGTCCTTGCCTCAGAACTCAAGCTTCTGGAAAGATTAATCCATGGTTGGTCAAATGTCTTCTAGAGTCGTTATAGATTGTCAAGACCATTAGTGCACTTGTTCTGCAGTTTGAAAAGTCATCTGCTTTTGTATAAAGCTGATTTACCACAATTTGCCCATCACTAATGTTAGAAATAAGGACAAATTCTAAAAGAAGCCTCAAGATAAATCAAAGACCATTTTTTTTTTTAAAAATGCAGTTATGTGCAGAGAAACAACATGAAAGTATCTTCCTTCCACATTCACCAGGATCTTGGCAGTAAACCCACTATGTTTGTGGAATAGGAGTATGAACGAATGAAAGAAGAAAAAAATAATTCAAAGAATTTAAAAATCAATGGTGGCATTGTAGTTGAAAAGAATTACATAATTATCTTCTTGTCTTCCAGCAGTTTGAATCATCCAATTTCTTGGAGAACTCTTTCTTATTTTTAGTACTTCTGTGCTTTAGATTTTCATTATTTTGAAGTGTTTTTCCTCCATATGAAGTAAGCTGTTTTACATTATTTTTAATATAAAAAGAAACATAAGCAAAAACCACAATAGTCTGTGGTTTAATAGCTATTCTCCTCTTAGTCTCTCAAAGATCCTTGGGTTACCATAAGCCCAAAATGAAATCCATTATTAGAATGCTCCCTCTGCCAGGATTTTATTTCTAATATGTTGTTTATTTTTAAATCATCTTTTGAATTATTGACTATTTCTTGGTGTCTTATAATGGCAATTTCTATTTGTTTTATGTTCTTTGAACAGCAGATTTTATTTTTCTGCCTCCATTATATGTAATGGCTTAGCTTTGAAGGTTTTGCTTGATATAAGGGGGTGTTAATTTGCTTTAACACATTATTGTCTAAAATAGTTCAGGTTCTGTAAAAGCTTTATCTTGAAACACTCTGAAAGCTACTTTCTTTTTTATTCTCCTGTTCATAAAAGATGCTTGTAATTCCCCCATGTATTCTTGACACATGCTGAGATATTAAGCAGCCACTGACTGGCTCTGCTAGATGATGCTGAAATGCATAGACTTGGATTTCAAAGTAGTTGTTGGGTTTTCCTTTCACAGTATCCTTCCAATATTTTATTAGTACTCCACGTCATTTTCACCCTAGCCTTCTAGCAGTTGTTTTGCTCATTGTTTCTCTTTTTTTCAGCTTGACTCCACAGAATGACATATCTATTTTCTCTGGACTTCCCTGCAATTTTTAACTGAACCCCTAGAGTACTGTGTCCTGTCTTATTCTCTTCTTCTTCCCCAATGAAGCATGACCAGAAGACTGTTGTATCCTTGAGATGCAAGTTCTTAGAATGGAGTGGCAGGTCGATGGGCAGGAATCAACAGTGCAGCAACAATACTAATTCAACTCCAATTAGATTTTAAAATTGACTGGCTTTTTAGACTAGCAGTGATGTGAAAGGAACTGTTTGTCCCACTGAGATTTTGTTCCTCACTACTAGGTTGCTAGGGGGAAGCGATGGTAAAATAGGAGGGATCCAAGAAAAGGAAAATTAAGATGATTTTGGTGGTCTTTAAGATGGTGATGATATAATGATTAAGCTATATTTGCCAAAAATTTATTATGAATCATATGCTAAGTTAAAACTTCTATGCAATACCCACCTTGATTATGTGTCCATTGCCTTCATTGTTAGGGTATTGGCTTCCTTTTTCGTCAAATAACTATAAGTAAAGTGGCTTATTACAATATATCTTTACTTTCTTTATTTCTGTGAGTCAAAAGTCTTAGGCAAGTGTCTCACAAGGCTGCAAACAGGGCTAGATTTTCCTCTGGAGGCAGAAATTGATGAGGATGTGCTTTCTTATTTTTTGTTTGTTCATTTGTTTGTTTGTTTTTTCTTGATGGAGTTATTAGTTACTTGTGATTGTTGGACTGAGATTATTGGAATGGCTGCTGTCCAGAGCTGTCCTCATTTCCTTGTCATATGCATTCTCCAGTATGGCTGCATGCTCTCTCCAAGCATTCACTGGGAGACAGAAAGACTCCTGACATACAGATTCTACAAGTTTATGTAATGAACGCATGTTTAATAATCATCTGCATCCTATCATCTTTTCAATATTCTACTGCTTGGAAGCAAATCAGAGGTGTTTCCTGTACTCAACAGGAAAGGAAACCATAGGAAATGGAGATTGAAATAATGTGAGGGAGCCCTTGTAGTAATTTCTCCATGAGCCAATATTGCTATTTGTCCTCCAATACCTGCCTTCCCCTATCTGCCCAAAAGTAGATTATTAACTGAGCATAAATGACCTGGGCTGAAACTCTCTTGCGTAGCTTCTTTCCTAGGCTTGGCTTCATGATGAAGCATGGAGGTAAGTAGAGCAATCCAGAAAGTTGAGGTTGGAGATTCAACACCATTCTCTGACGATCTTCTACTCACTTCCTCGGTGTGAGAGAAAAGGAAACTTTATATTACACCTCATTTTTATTGTTTTAAAAAATATTTGTACATGAATATGTTGTTCATCAAGCTTATTCCCTCCCCATATCTCCCTAAGATCATCTTTTCCATTGGTTCCCTTTGTTCTCCATTCTCCACACAATTTCAATTCTGCTTTAATGTTATGTATTTTATGTGGCTGTATAAAATCTAGAAACTACAAGTGAGAGAAAACATATATGTGTCTTTCTGAAACTATCTTAATTTGTTTAATGCAGTTGTCTCCAGTTGCCTCTATTTTCCTGAAGACACTGACTCCATTCTTCTTGGTAGTCGAGAAATTCCATTCTGAACACATTTTCTTTGTCTGTTCCTCTGCTGATGGCCAATGGAGTTTATTCCGTATTATAACTAGTCCTGCAATGAACATAGATGTATAAATATTTCTGTGATGTGTTGAGTAGGAGCCCTTTGGGTAATTGGTATAGGTCTCTTTTCAATTTTTTTGAGAAGCCTCTTCATCAAATTCCATAGAAGCTGGACTAGTATACATTCCCACCGGCAGAGTAGCTTTTGTGAACATCCCCACTAGTATTTGCTTTCTATTTTTTTTTAATGACTGACATTCAAGCCTTATTATTTTTGACTGCTTGGGGGGTGTTTCCTTGAGTTCCTCATCTGGTGGCCAGATCAATGAGAATGCTGTCTTGTGATAGAAAGAGTCTATCACCTCTTTTTCCAGGACCCATCAACCTGCAAGGCAGGAGCTAGCACCTTCAGCGCCACATCTCCATCAGGAGAAGTTCTCTTCTTAACCCTGTGGGCACAGTTCTTATTATTATTTTGCAGTGAATGGATTTTTAAGGAACTTGAAGTGACCTACAGGTACAGCTTAAATATAGCTAGAACATCCTCAGGTGTGTGAAGTATGGTGTTTGCCAATCTAATGAGAAAGAATTAAAAATTTTGCTGAGAAACTCTCTTTGTATATAGCAATACCTCTTTGTAATCGTGTTTTCTGTTCTAGCTCTGACCCTATCCTTTGGAGAAAAGGTCTATGTCTGACTCTTATACCTGTTGGGCAGCAGTCAGCCCATAGGATGTTTAACCAAACTGAGCTGCTTCAGGTTATTGGTCAGTATTTAAAGAATGGTCGAGAGTAGGCACATACCCTTGAGTTGAGAAATAGCATAAGACAGAAAGACCATGAGGAGTCCTCGATGACAATAGATTTAGTCACAGCTAACCCATGGGAAACCAAGTTATTCTAGTCAGCATAGAGCCTGAAGATCATCCTGTGAGTGGCAAGAATTGACGTCCCATGCTGTGGATTTATGCAAATTTCACAAGAGATTGGAGTGCTAAAGTGAGTCATATTTAAGAAGTAGATTCTTTCTAAATTATTTATTAGTCTCCACACCTATACTGTTCATTTAAAGGTAGTATGGTAATGAACTTACTATTAGTTTTTAAGATCACAAAGTAACCTTTGGTTATACTGTGAATTGCACCATGCAAAGGGTAACACTGCTTCCTCAGGACACCCTCTGCCCTTCTGTTTTCTGTTCATTTGTTTATAGCCTTACATTCATGGATATTTTCTGCTTAAAAACTGGCAATGCCCTCGGGGTTTCTTGGTTTCTATTTTTCAAGTATTACAAGGCTTTAAAATATTTTTTGCCTAATTTGATAATAATATATTCAACTTCAAGTAGATAAAACTGCCCAACATTTTTTGGAATAGAATGAAAATGAGGATCCCATTTGTTTCCCCCAGCAGAGACTATAGCTATGTTAGGGAGTTAAGGGTAAAAATAAATGAAAACGATGAAAAACTCTGCTAGTCTGGTTTTGGTTGGGCCGTGGGCACTGAAGGTGTTCTTGGGTGCTGTGTGTGTGAAAAGGAAAGGCAAGTGCTCTAAGGAGCCTCTGAAAATAATGACAAGGTGCTTAAGTTGGGCCTTAGCTAAACATATTAAGACAGAGAGAATCCTTGACTACTTTGATAATCTCTTGGCATGAAGGACAGCAATAGCTCCCAGACCCGGGTGAGCACTCTATGGCCCACCTAAGACCTAAAGGAGAGAACTTCAGGAGACAGGCTGGAGAGGCTAAGTGAGCTCTTGAGGACTGGCATTTAGGGTTCTCTAAAGCAGAAGGTGTCTCATTAGCACAGCTGCTTAAAAATTCACTTGAGAACATACATCATGGCTAAAGTCCTTACAAAATCAAATGAGAGACTACATCCATAGTAGCTGGGTATACTTGTTACATTTCTTATTTTAAAAACTACTTATTAGTACCTGAATTGCTATTCTCTTAATTCTTTTTAGATATTTGGAATAATTTATTTGTAGAATTTGTATCAATAATGAAAGACTCAGAAATACTTTTCTGCTTTCACTAATTGTTTACTCCTGTACTCATTTTACTCATGTCAAACATTAGATAAGGCTAGAATTAAGGAAGGCGAATATTAACATAGGACATTAATCTAACTGCCAGGGGAAGAATTTTTAGCTGTGATAATTTGGAAATCCCTTAAGAAGCATTTTGAGTCTCAATTTGACATAAAAGTATGGGTAAAATTTAAATGTTCTGGCAAAGATAAAAGATACTCCAAATATAACATTCATTGTTAAAGAAAGCCTCTGTTGGACACTATGGACCTCCCATAAGGTGAAGTGAAGAGGATGGAGTCACATGAATTTATAAATGTTATAAATATTATGCACTCACCATGGGTGGGAAAATTGAGTCTTATGTTTTCATGATAAAAAAAAATGTCGAAGGGCAGAAGGCAGCAGCAGAAGTAAAGGCCACCTCTACCTTCACAGGCCATTTACATACTGTTCACACAACATGTGGGAGAGAGGCAGGTGGATCTCTGTGAGTTCGAGACCAGCCTGATCTAAAGAGTGAGTACCAGGACAGGCTCCAAAGCTACATAGAGAAACCCTGTCTCGAAAAAAAAAAAAAAACATCATGGGATCTTCTCTAAGGAAATATTGTGTGCCTTCTAATACCCTGTACTGATTCATTTTTGTCAACTCGACACAAGCTAGTGTCATCTAGGACTAGGAGACCACAACTGAGAAAATGTCTCCAAAGGTTGAGCCTATGGGTAAGTTTTGGGAGAATTTTTTGGTTGATGATCAATGTATAAAGGGCAGGGATACTGTGATCAGTGTCACCCCTGAACAGGTGGCTCTGGGCTATATAAAAAAAGCAAGCTGAGTGAGCCATAGGAAGCAGTGCAGTACATAGTGTTGCTCTGTGGCCTCTGCTTCATTCAGTGCCTGCCTCTGTTGCTGGGGATCCACCAGAGAAGACTACTCTGACACTCGTTTAAGCTGATAGAAAGTACTAGCTTGCCGATGACTACACTGGGTGTTTGGGATCCCAGTGTAGCACTAAGCCTTTCTCAGAAGCTTTTAATCACATACCATATCCTGGGTTGACATGCTTCAGTTAACAAGAACAGTTAGCTAGAAATGGAGCTACAAAAGCCAAAAATCAAGGTTAGTACATTTAGACACTTTCCCAGAACTATGGACTTTGATGGATTAGGTCTTTGTTTTCATTTTGGCAGGTGGTGGTGTCTACATGCTGAGTTTTACAGCCTGAATAGTACTTCCATCATGGAGTTAGTTGTGCTAAGGTCTGGGGCCCTGTTACACTTCCAGGTTCTTGTCCTGAGTTCACACCTGACTTCTCTTCATGATGAACTAAAAGCTGAACTAAAAGATAAAATAAACCTTTCTTCCCCAGCTTGCTTCTGGACATGGTGTTTATCATAGCAATAGAAAGCAAAAGCCAACTAAGACACAGCTGCAATAAAGCCTCTTTGAAGCATTGGGATGGAGTTCATATCCTTGTCTGAGCATTATTTTATTTTCTCCTTAACTATTTCATTCTGTGCCATAGGCTCTGGTCCCTCAAGGTGTGAGTTTGTATGCAAGATCTTCATTGGAAGTACTCTTTCCTAGCAGACCATACTGAGGGGAGTAGGTTAAGAAAGGGAAAAGACAGATATAGCTTCAGTCTTACCCGAAGTCTAGTTCTTCATCTAATCCCAAAGATAGCACCTCAGAGCTTTCGCACCAATGGGCATTCTTTGTTCTGCAACTTCAGGAGCCATTCATTAACGAAGTCTATTGTCAGTAGAATGTGACACTTCCTGGACTTTTCTGGGAAGGCCACACCCAGGGACTGAGGCCATTCATTAGGAGAAAGTATAGTCTTAACAGTCTGTATTCATAGCAGCTAGGACATGGGGGCACTGTGGAAAAAGGGCAGTTGTTTTCTACTAGGAGTAATTTTGTCCCTCGGAGATCTTCGGCACAATATTTGAGGATGTTTTTGCTTAGCCTGAATCAGAGAGAGGGATGGTCGAGTTACTGCTACTGATATTTAGTAAATAGAGGCCAGAAATACTGCTAAAGAGCCCATGATTCACAGAATATTCTGTATGACAAAAAATTAATCAGACTAAAGTGTCCTCATTAGAAGGATGACACACACTGGGTAGAGGGAAGCCGAGCAGGGCTCTGACAATGACGGTTACACCTTCTTCTCCATGCATGCCTCAACTGTATTTATATTCTGCTACAATAAGAGACATTTGTAGAACTCAGACTGATCATCTTAAAAAATAAAGTGTAAACCCTCACGCATCTATTCATGCATGTGTTCAACATGTTTTCTTAAATAATTATTGAATACTTCCTACATAATAAGGTACTAGGCTAGGTATTAGGAATGCAGGGAACAGGTATATCTGTTCCAAGAAGTGTACAAGTTAAGTGAGAGACATCATAGCCTAGTTGCTTTCCTAATACGAAATATGTATTAACATTGACTGTATAAATCTAAGAATGGAGAACAGCAAGCTGTTGGTTCAGGAAAGGAGCTGACATGCAATTGTCTTTCTGGAATAGACTGCATTAGGAGAAAGGCTAATAGGGACATTAGAAATGAATAGTACAATTATATTTAAAATAGCATCACAGAGGTTTGAATGGAAAGAGAAGCTTCATTTTATAAGCTGGAGAACAGTGAGAGGGAGAGGGAGGGAAGGAGGAAGAGAGAAAGAGAGCTACTGTGAGAGAGACATGGCGGGAGGACCATGAAGAAATGGGGGAGGGGGCCAGGCACCCAGAGGAGCCTTCACAGAAACTGCTTGGATAACAGCAACAAAAATCTGACTTTCATACGTGTGAATATTGGGGGAGGGTGCTCATGGGAAGTTTTATACCACATGCTTTAGTTCAACATAGAATAGATGGTAAATAGCATGGTTAAGTCGGGTACCAGTTAGGACTATAAATTGGGGACTGTTGTTAGGTCACATCACAGGCAGCTTCTTTTACTTTTTAATTTGCTTTGTAATTTTTTATTTTTTGAGATTAATATAATTATATCATTTCCCCCTCTTCTTTTTTTCCCTCCAAAATCTCCAATATCCCCCTACTTCCTCTCTTTCAAATTCATAGCCTCTTTTTCTTTCATTGTTGTTGTTGGTGTGTGTGTGTGTGTGTGTGTGTGTGTGTGTGTGTGTGTTCCTAAATGCATAATATAACCAACCTCCTCTGTGCATATAATGTTACTTGAATGTATGTTTCTCAGCACTGACCATTCTACTTGGTATCAGATAGCCAACTGGTATGCTCCTCTAAGGAGAAGACTATTTCTCTTGTGCCCAGCATTTTTTAATGACCTGTATTCTTATTGTAAAGTCGAGGCACTGTTAGTGTCCATTCTTTTGTCTTAGCAAGTCTATTGGTGTCACCCTTGTTCAGGTCTTGTTTAGCCATTTTGGTGAGATTTTGTGGGTGTATCTTCTCTGACATTTCTTTTTGTTTGTGTTTTTCAAGACAAGGTTTCTCCGTATAGCTTTGGAGCCTGTCTTGGAACTCACTCTGTAGACCAGACTGGCCTTGAAATCACTGATCTACCTGCCTCTGACATTTCTTTTCTTTTTCTTTTTTCTTTTTTTTCTTTTAGTAAAGTGGCGGTTGTAGGTTTTCCTCCATGGTCCATGACTTTACCAGCCATGGTACTTGACTCCAGTACCAGGCAGGATTTCCCTCTTGTTAAGTGGGCCTGAAGTCCAATTAGAGAGCTGTTGGTTACCACCAAGGTGCCACTGTTAGTTACACCCTGAGGGGCTTACTGTCATGCTGGTGGTTGTTATGGTTCAAAGGTGTCATAGCTGGGTAAGACCGTTAACTGCCTCCCTTCTTTGGAAACTTGCTTGTGCTTTGTGCTGCCATTAGAACCTGTTCTTAGGGATAATCTATCAGGTCCAGTCCAGCTCAGGGCTTCTTACCCTGTGTCCAAAGAGCATGGTGTCATAAGCAATAGGGATTTTCTCTTCACATTTTGGCAGGAGTCAACCAAGAGCAACAGCAATAGCTCATGGT
>PVIU01025536.1:0-23568 GCA_004026605.1 Ondatra zibethicus
GAATATCTTGATTATCACCATATAAATTTTGTACGATGGATGGAGATAGAGACAAAGACCCACATCATAACACTGGACTGAGCTCCCAAGGTCCAGTTGAAGAGCAGAAAGAAGGAGAAGATGAGCAATGAAGTCAGGACTGTGAGGGGTTGGTCCACCCACTGAGACAGTTTGCCTGATCTAATGGGAGCTCACCAAATCCAGCTGGACAAGCATGTGATCAAACCGGACTCTCTAAATGTGGCTGCCAATGGGGATGGACTGAGAAGCCATCGATAATGGCACTGGGACCTGTCTATTCTTCATGTATTGGCTTTTTGGGACACAAGTTTACCTGGATGCACACCTTCCTAGGCCAGGATGGAGGGTGGAGGGCCTTGGACTTCCCACAGGGCAGGGTACCCTGCCCTCTCTTAAGGAGGAAGAGGGAGGGAGTAGGGTTAGTGGGGGTGCGGAAGGGGAATTTGAGAAGAGGAGGAAGTGTCAATTTTTGAATGGAAAATTTAAAAAAAGTATAACCAAGGGACTGGTACAGTTATTTTTATAGTAGTATTATTACAATTTAAGAAGTGAACTAGCCCATCAACAGTTGAATGCATAAGAAAAATCACAATACATGCACACACATACACCATAGAAAAAGTATAAAATATCATTTAAATAATAACTGTAGGATTTTTGATTCTCTGCTTATTTTAATAAGAAATAATTCATTAATTCATTTGGAATAGTGACTGAAAGATACTTCTCAAAATCAAAGTAGAGTCATTATTCCACTGGGATTTTCTTCTAAGTTTATGTCCTGGCTTAAACCTTTTAAGGACCATTATACCTGAGTTTTTCTATTTATTTTCCAATCGAATATAAATATACTATTTCAATAATCAGCTTAGTGAAGATTGTGAGAGAAACAGATAAACAACAGAAGCAAAAACCCATACTCATATATTTACACACAAATGTATGTAAGAAATCTATGCTAAAATTAAAGCTCATGTTTCTTACATGTGTATATATAAATGTACATATACACATATAAATGTATGTACAGAGAAAGAGAGAAAGATAGAGAATTTATCAGATAGTATTGACTCCATGACTTAGGAATCTTGGACATGTAAAGAACTAACAAGTTGGAGACCCAGATGAGCAAATACTATATGGTTCCAGTTAAAATCCAAAGGGTTAAAACCCAGTAGTCTTGAGACTCAAAGAAACATTATGTTTCAATCTGAATCAAAAGGTAGGAAAAAATTCCTATCTTAATTCCAAAAGTCAGGCAGATGGAGCCCACCATTTCTTATGGGAAATCAGCATTCTATTGTTCTATTCAGACATTCAGCTTATTACTGGAGGTCCAACAAATTGGGAAGGGCAGCCTGCTTTACTTAATCTACCAACTCATCCATCCTCACAAACACACACAAAATGTTGACCACCTATCCAGGCATTCCATAGTTCAGTCATTTTGGTACTTAAAATTAACTGTCATAAACAACGAACATCATTTTAAAGAGGACAAAGGGGTATAGAACAAATGGACAAATTCAATTTAGTACTTAGAAGAATACTGTGCATTTCAAACTAGTTAAATATGACCTAGGGTTATAAACTCTATAAATTTTTTCTTTATTTTCTTTTAGGAAATTGTATTTAATTAATCATTGAGGCCTAAAATCTCAATATTCTTCTTATTAAAATGCCCTCTTTTTAAAAAGAAACATTCCTCATAGTTTGGCCCTTTAGTTCAGTGTTAAAGCATAAGTTTACTAAGCATAAGCAAGACCCTGGGTTCTATGGTGAGTACCAGTAAATAAATAAATAAAAGAAAGAAAGCTTCAGTCCCCAAAACTTTATCCATTTTTAACTACCTTTATCTCAATCATTGTCACTGAGTGGCAAGGATAACAAGTTAAAAGTTTCATAAAAGAGAGATGAAAGAAGAAAAAGTTGGGAACTCAGCTATAATCTTACAGAAGGACAAAATTTTGTGCAAATCATATATATATTCTCCTAGAGGTGCAATTTTCTACCAGAGGACTTACTCTGTACACTTCCATAATGTTTCCTATGATTTATTCTACCCAGTAGTCCATTTTAAAGTGAACAATCCTAATACATTTAAAAGAGGAAAAAGTTAAATAGCAAGTAAAAAAATAAAAGTCTGTGTTTCAATTACACATGAGCAAAAATAATATAAACAAAATAAACAACATATCAATAACTTGAATTTCATTTCATTGAATTTCTCCTTCAATTAAATGAATAATTGCCTAGACAAAACAAATTAACAAAATTGATGGATGAAAAATAGAAAGTGTGAATGAAACAATAACTTTTAAATAAATTATAATGGTAATTAAAATTTTCACTAAAATAGGATAATAGCTCCTGGTGGTTTTCCCATGTAATGTTTATCAAAATGAAAGGAACAAGAATTCCTAATTATAGTGAAATACTGAGAGAAAAGTGAGAGAAACAACACCAAGCAACCAAATGATAGAGTTGTAGAATAATGGAAGCATTAATACTCCACTGATAGAAATTGCAATAATTTCACACATATTACTTAGAAATAAAACTGTCAATAATATCATACTTGAAGATGGAACATATAATCCTAGTATAATTGATTTATCCTGGTTATACCAGTCTTAAGTATAGAACTGGACAAATTCTCATACATCATATAAGAATGTCTCACTAATCTTATTTTCTTTAGAGAACAATGGTACATAAAAATAAAAATTTGAAAGTTTATTAGTGACAGACTGCAAGTGCACAGAGCAGACCAAGAGGTGAGTGACCACATTTGGACAGCCCAGTCTCTAGGTCCTAGGCCACACGGCAAAACTCTCCCACCTACCTCAGCTTTACTAGCCAGCCAGCAGGCAAGCCACCAACAGGCAGGCTACTCCAACAGCCCTCATTGATTGGACTTTATAACCTACAAGTCCCACTCCACCTCCAAATCCACCCATCACCTGTGACCTCAGTGGCTCTCGGAGGCACAGACTGCAACTGCAAAGAGCAGATCAAGAGGTGAATTACAGGCTCCATAGCTAGAAAACCTAGTCTCTAGGCCCTATGCAACAAGGCAAAACCCCAGGACCCTCCCCAAACTGCCTCAGCTTCACTAGCAGACTATTGGCAAGCCACCTGCAGGCAGATGCTTCAATACCTCCCCATCCATCAGACCCTGTAAACTACAAGTTCCACTTTACCTTCAAACCTACCCATGCCTGGAGACCTCAGCATCTCTCTGAGACACAGACAGCAGCTCTGAGGATTGGACCAAGAGAAAAGACATGGCCTGCTCAAATTAGAGGAGAAAATGGGTAGTTGACAATGCAAGAATACACTCAACAATGTAAAAAGCAACATGGCAACAGCAGAACTCAATGGTCATGCAACAAGAACAACTAAACATCCTGACCCAGATGAAGCAGAAGAAAACAACCCCAAATATAACTTTAAGATGATGATAGAAACTCTTAAAGAGGAAATGAAAAATTCCATTAAATAAATGGAGGAAAAGACAAAAATTTCAAGAAATCAACAAATCTCTTAAAGCTAAGAAAACCAAGAAAAAACAATCAAAAGATAAATCAAACAGTTCAAACAATTAAATCTTGAAAACTGAAATAGAGGCAATAAAGAAGACATAAACTGGAAAAATTCTGGAAATGGAAAATCTGGGCAAATGAACAGGAGCTCCATATGTAAGCATAACCAAAAGAATACAAGAGAAGGAAGAGAAAATCTCAGGCCTTGAAGATACAATAAAGGAAATAGATTCATCAGTCAAATAAAATGTTAAATCCAACAAATTCTTAACACAAAACGTCCATGAAATCTGGGACACCATGAAAAGACAAAGCTCAAGAAAAATAGGGATAGAAGAAGGAAAAGAACCCTAGCTCAAAGGCACAGAAAATATACTGTCGCCCTCCCTACTTGCCTCAGTATCTCTAACCAGCTAGCAGGAGAGTTTCCTGCAGGTAGACTGATCCATTACCTTCATCCCAACCATCAGACCCTGCAAGCTACAAATCCCACTCCACCTCCCCCAACTCACCTATCCCTGCCCTGCAACCTCAGTGGAATTCTGAAACACAGCCTGCTACTACACAGAGAGGACCAAGCGGTGAGTGACCAGCCACCGAGGTGTGATATCCAACTCTCTATGCCCTCCATACTGGGTCAAAACCCCAGGCACCTCTCCCACCTGCCTTGGCTTCTCTAGCTAGCCAGCAGGAGAGTTCCCTGCAGTCAGGCTGCTCCAATACCCCCATCATATCCATTAGATACTGCAAGCTACAAATCCTACCCTGCCCCCAAACTTGCCTATCCCCCCCCGCTATAATTATTCAGCCACTGATAAGGCTGCACTTCTGGGTTCATGGAGGCAGACCCTTGGTTGGTCATGCCCCACATGACCTACATGCATGCATGAGTGGTTACTCCCATGTGTGACTCAACTAAAACCCTTGTGCCCATGCGTGGGTTGCCCGCCATCTGTGTCATCAGCATATGATGTAGTCACGCAAACCCCCTGTGTGCATGTTCAAGACGTTGGTCGCCTGTGATCAGCATGTGACGTAATCACATCTTCCTCCTGTGCACATGTGCTAGGTAGCCTTTAAAAGCTGGACACACCATCTTTGCTCTCTCTCTGTACACCATCCCCAGGCCTGTGCGCACATTTTCTCTCTAATAAACTCCTAAGTGGGTTTGTTCACATCTCATGTTTTCTTCTCACTCATGTCAGATCATTTCAGTCTTGCCATAACTTGGATACTCTTCTGCCCCAGGCCTCTCTCCTGGGGCTGGAATCTGCCCCAGGCTCCTGGGATCAGTATCAGAACCGGGGATCTTCTCGAAAACAACCCACGTGTTCCATAGGCCTGAGCATGACCTTTCCGAACAACACCGGCATCAATTGGTGAGTCTTCCCATTCTGGTCAGCTTAACCATCTCTCCGAACCTGAGGAATTGACCATCGAGCTCCCGGCAACTCTCCTGTGTTCCTAGAGATGGGGGGACTGCCCCCAAACACGGTCTTTAAGGCTGTGGTTGTTCCCTTCGCTGGCATTCATCTGTGGTTTGCTTCCCTTAGTTAAACTCTTGTATGGAAAGACCCAGGGCCAACCCACTTGCGACTGAGGGCCCAGGATCCCTCAGATCTTTCTTTCTCTTTTTTTCCCATTTCTTTTTCTTTCCTTTTTTCTTTACTGAGGCTGCTTGGAACAGCCTCTGGCCTCTCTGGGTTCGAGTCACCTACTGGATCTAGCCAGGCCTTACCTTCCCACTCGTGGCTTGAGGGGACACCTACATGAGTCTTGTGAAGGTTGCGCTGATGTATACCCCGCCCCACAGTCAAGAGATGTCTTCTGTGGGAGCCTTGCAGTGTCGCTGTTTTGTGGGTTTACACAGCTTTGACCATGGGAAACAAACCTTCCAAACCTATCAATCCAGCCTTCCTCCTGGGGTGCATTTTAGAGGCCCTAAAACCTCAGGCCTTAATGCCCTACCTGCAGATTCCCACACTTATCCAACTTTGTTCAAAAAAATGGCCTCATTACAATTTAGATGGTATGGCCACCTAATGGCACCTTTAATCCCGATATCTTATGGGAGCTTTCTAACTATTGTCAGTGCACAGGCAAATGGAAGGAGTTTCCCTACATCCAAGCCTTTTTCTATCTAAGCTCTAAGTCTAAGCCCTCTGTCCTTGCAAACTGTTCACCTGCTCACATGTTCCTGGCTATGCCATCTGCACCTGAAGAACCCCCCACTTCTGTTCTGAATCCAGCTAACGAACCTCCACCTTTTCAACCTCAGTGGGAAGCTTCTCCTGCTCCCTCAGCTTCTACCCCTATCTCTGTAGTCCTTCAGCCCCATCTTCTACACCTGTCTCCTCAGCTCCCTCTCCAGTGTCCAGCCACAGAGGCTGCCCTGCTCTGGCACCCACATTTACCCCTCCTCTCGTACGTTCATGTGCTGCCATGGAACCTAACCCTAACCAAGCCAAGTAGGCTACAGTTCTTCCATTGCAAGAGGTGGCTGGTGTAGATGGATTGATTAGGGTACATGTTCCTTTTTCACTCTCAGAACTTTCCCATATACAACATATACTGGGCTCCTATACATCTAATTCTACCACTTTCATAAAACAATTCCAATATCTTACCCAATCTTATAATCTCACCTTCCATGATATCTATATGATCCTATCTAATAACCTACTTCCTGAAGAGCACAGGTGAGTTTGGGAACAGGCCAGATTGAATGCAGACAAGATTCACCAAACTCTTGCCTCCCACCCTCCTGGAGCAGAGGCGGTCCCAGAGCAAGAGCCGCACTGGGATTATAATACTTCTGGTGGGATTTTAGCTAGCCAGTTTTTGACTTGCCTCCTGGCAGGTCTCTGTAAGGCTGCCCTCAAGCCGGTAAACTATACTAAGCTCTCAGAGATCATTCAGGATACGAAGCAAAATCCTTCCACATTTTTGGAATGCCTCACAAAAGCTCTGTTACAGTATACTAACTTAGAGCCAGAAACTACGGAAGGCAGACAGTTACTCGTGACCCTTTTTTTTAAATCAGTGCTACTCTGACATTAGGGCTAAGCTTAGACATTTTGGAGAAAGGCCCCTTGAACCTGCAGGCAGAAGTCCTAGAGTTGGCTTTTAAGGTGTACCATGCAAGAAATGACAAAGCCTGCAATCACTGTCACATGTTAACCATGGCCTTCCAACTGGCCAAGGTGACAAACTGCCCGATCTGTGTTGTCCGTGCTGCTTCCCTGCCCCCTGGGGCTCAAGAACCACCAGGTCTGTGTTTCAAATGTGGTTAAACTGGTCACTCGGCCAGAGCATGCCCTAATTCTCATTGTAGCCCCACGAGACCTTGTCCGAGGTATCATAGAGAAGGTCATAGATCATCCTCATGCACATAGTGGCATCGAGACATCGGATCCAGAAAATTCCCAAGTTGACCTTCTAGATCTGTCCATAAATGAGTGAGGCTTCCCGGGCTCCTTTGACCTGATCACAACTGTCATTTGTAATGAGGAGCCACGGGTAGAGATCACGGTATCAGGATGGCCCATCTCCTTTCGCTTGGACACCGGACCCACATAATCAGTACTGAGAAAATTCTGGGGGCCTACTTCTCCTTCTAGTCTCCCTATTGTCGAGGTAGGGGGACAGCCTTAGGTACCTCAGCAGACCCCACCACTTAACTGTGTGTTTAGTGGTACTTATCTCACTCATTCATTTTTAGTCATCCAACCCACCCAGTACCTCTCATGGGAAGAGATATTTTAGCAAAGGTAGGAGCTTCTATTTCCTTTGCTCCCATTTACCTTACCCCAGACTCGCCAGTAGCTCCACTCCTCCTTCTCCTAGCCTCCCAACCTCCCAACCCTAATGTGTCTTTTCCTCTACCAGCCTCCGAGGTAGACCCCCAAGTCTGGGACACCCAAAACCCCTCTGTTGCTAAACACCATTCCCCCATTGTTATCCAATTACAAGACCCCATTAAATATATAACCCAAGCACAGTACCTCTCTCTCTTCAGAGCTTTAAGGTGCTTAATCCTATTATTTCTTATCTATTAAGAAAAAAGCTACTTGCCCCACCTCTTCTCCCTTTAACACCCCTATACTTGCTGTTAAAAAACCTAATGGAACCTATCATCTGGTTCAAGACCTCCAGCTCATTAACTCCACAGTGGTCCCTCTCCATCCTCTGGTCCCTAATCCTCACACACTTCTATCCAATATTCCTCTAGAAACCTACCATTTCTCAGTTCTAGACCTCAAGGATGCTGTTTTCTCTATTCCTCTCAGCCCTCAATCTCAAAACATCTTTGCCTTCTCCTGGACTGATCCTGACACTCACTTCTCCACACAGCTCACCTGGACTGTCCTTCCCCAGGGATTCCAGGACAGCCCACACCTGTTTGGCCAGGCTTTAGCCTCTGACCTGCTCTCACTGTCTCTCCCTAAATCTAAGCTCATACAGTATGTGGATGACGTTTTACTTTGCAGCCCATCATTGGAGATCAGCAAAAGCGATGCCTCTGCTCTTTTAAATTTCCTGTCCAAAAGGGGCTACATCGTCTCACCTTCTAAGGCCCAACTGTCAACTGCTCAGGTCATTTATTTTGAATTAACTATAACCCCAACCCAAAAGGCTAGACAGAAAAAAAAAACTAATTCAGTCTCTTGCAGTTCCTTCCACAAAAGAAGAGGTTTTTTCATTCCTGATTTCCTGCATTCTTGGATCCCCTCTTTTTCTCTCCTCACCTGCCCCTTATATGAGGCAGCTCTTGGCTCTCTGCATGAGCCCCTTCTCCATCCTGTTACTAAACCCTTCCAGAGACTCCAGCAAACCCTTATCCAGGCCCCAGCTCTTCATCTTCCAGATCTAACTTGCCCCTTTTCTCTTTATGTAGCAGAAAAGGAGGGATATGCCCTTGGGGTCCTAGGACATCAACTGGGGCCTTCTTCTGTACCTGTAGCATACCTGTCAAAGAAGATGGACCTCACCACTCGGGGTTGGGCACCCTGCATACGTGCTTTAGTGGCTGCTGAGCTTCTTATTCATGAGTCAAAAAAACTAACCTTTGGGTCTCCCACCACCATCTTCTCCCACCACAATCTGTCCCATCTCTTAACTTGCAAAGGCTTACAAACCTTACCCCCTTCCTGAGTCTGTTCCCTCCAGGTGGCATTGGTAGAAGTTGCCACACTCACTTTCCAATGCTGCCCACCCCTTAATATTTCAAATCTCCTACCTCAACCTAATGTTAATGATTTCCCATCTCACTCCTGCATAGAGATCTTAGAGGATCTACCTCCCCACCCCTCATATATACAGGAGGGCAAACTGTCCCAGGCCACTTATACCTGGTACACAGATGGCAGCTCCTTTTTACGTGATGGGACCCGTATAGCAGGCTATGCCAAGTATCAGATACAGAGATAGTAGAGGCACAGGCACTCCCTACCCATACCAATAACCAACAGGCTGAGTTGATAGCTCTTACCTGTGCCTTCCATTTAGCAAAAGGACACTCTTTAAATGTTTACGCAGACTCCAAATATGCCTTTCATATCCTCCTGTCCTACACGGCTATCTGGAAGGAGCGTGGGCTTCTTACAACAAAAGGAGGATCCATAACTAACTCAGGCTACATTATGGACCTGTTAAAAACCCTCCCATCTCCCCAAAGCTATAGGAATTATTCACTGTCAGTCTCATCAGGCTGACAATTTCATTATTTCCAAGGGAAATAATCAGGCTGACCGAGCAGCTCAAACAGCAGCATTCCAAAGCCCAAACCTACCTCAATCACCTCAGGGGGTTCATACAGTACAGCCCACATTCTCACAGACACCCCCTGATGTCCAGCAAATTCTGTCCTACCTACATCAGCTCTTTCATCCCAATAGCAAAGCTCTGTTTCATTTTGTTAAGGCTCACCTCCATCCCACCCCTGAGGACTTAAAGTTCTTAAAAGCTATCATGGCCTCTTGTCAAATCTATCAAAAGTCAGATCCCAAGACCAAATACCATAGCTTCCCTTTTCCCACCCACCAGGCCAGGGGCTCCCTTCCTGGAACTGACTGGCAGCTGGATTTTACTCATATGCCCACTGTCAGAAGAATTAAATATCTCCTGGTCTTGGTGGATACATTGTCTGGGTGGATTGAAGCATTTCCCATCACTAATAAGAGTGCCGAGACAGTTTGTGACATTCTTCTCTGAGAAATCATCCCCCTAGTTTGGAATCCCAAACTCTCTTCAGTCAGATAATGGCCCAGAGTTCACTTCCCAGAATTCCCAAAACTTGTCTAAGGCTCTTAACATCCCTTGGCATTTTCATATCCCATACCACCCAGGTAGAATGAACTAACCATTCCTTAAAAAATGTTCTTGTTAAAATGTCACAGAAACTTCACCTTGACTGGGTAAAACTTTTGCCTCTGGCCCTACTAAAGCTTAGGGCTCTCCCCAAAGGCCCCCTTTTTAGCTAACCCTTTGAACTCATGTATGGGCGGCCAGTTTTAACCCCTGGCCTCTCGCCTAAATCCTCTCCCCTTCCTGATCACCTGCTTAATCCACTGCTATCCCATCTATGATCCCTATTATGGGATTTCATGGACCACTCATTACCTCAATCATGTGCTAATTCATGCCCACCACTGATTAAAATAGGGGATCAGGTATTATTTTCTACCCCAGACCAACACCCCTCACTCCTTTCCCCTAAATGGCAGGCCCCCTTAGAATAATTCTTGTAACTCCCACAGCTGCCAGGCTCGAGGGACTTCCTTATTAGATTCCCTGTCCCATCTTAAATCTTTTACTCTTCCAGCTCAAGATACCCCCTAGTATACAGTAACTCAAACAGGGCCCTGTTCCCTTAAGTTCCAGAGGACACCAGGATCAGCCACTCTTTCTCCAGTTCCAAAAAAATAAGTCTCATCTTTACTCAACTCTCTTGTGCCAAAAACTCCATATCTCTCCCTTTTCTTCTTTCTCCTATATGCTTTCAATGTCATGCTTAAGTTTCTAGTTAACCACTCAGCTGTTATTACAGGAACCATCATTAAACATAGAGCCACAGGTACAAGGACTGTCAGAAGCCCAGGCGGTAAGAAACAGTAATGAGTTTGTAGCCTCAAACTCAAAAAACTCACAAAACAAACTTTAACATAACAGGTTCTATCACTGACTGCAGCAGTGTTTCCTGGATGTTAAGGTAATACCATGATGCAAAAGAATTTACTTCCGGTAAAACATTGAAGAGTCTAATAACTATCCTTTTCGATAATTTCTTCCTCCTTCTGCCCTCCCACCATCTTCCATTCTATCATTGTAATCATAAACTTTTAATATGTCCAAAATTTATTTCTTTTCAAATATTTTTTATATAAGCTCCAGGGAGCTAATTGGACCCACCTAAACAGACAAGACTCACTCTGAATAAGTATCATTTAATTCTTTCCTTGTCACTCCTGGTCCTGGGAACCCCTAAAACTCCCCCTCTCTATCTTCCATCTTGGGACTCTCCTCTATTAATCACTAGGATGTAAAATCTTTTTTCCAAACATAATTTTTGCCTTTCGAGCATCTTGTGAGGTCCAAGCTGCCAGCCAACCAGTTCCTCAGAACCCAGAAAATATAGCAGTAATCAGCCACCCCAGGATGTGGTCAAACACCCCAACTCCTCGACACCCACAAAGTCAGCATGAAGCTGTCATGAGAGACCTCACAATGCCCCATTCCCACCCACTAAGATCTGCAAACCCCCCAAATTTTTATAATAAACAAAAGGGTGGAATGTAATTATTCAGCCACGGATAAGGCTGCAGTTCTGGGTTCAGGGGGGCAGACCCTTGGTCTTGCCCCCATGTGACCTACGTGTGCGCATGCATGGTTACCCCCATGTGTGACTCAACTAAAACCCTTGTGAGCATGCGTGGGTCACCTGCCATCTGCATTATCAGTGTGTGATGTAGTCACACAACCCCCCTGTGCAGATGTGCAAGGAGTGGGTTGCCCATCATCAGCATGTGATGTAGTCACGTCTTCCTTCTGTGTGCATGTGCTAGGTAGCCATTAAAAGCTGGACACTCCATCTTTGTTCTCTCTCTGTAGACCATCCCCAGGCCTGTGTGCACATTTTCTCTCTAATAAACTCCTAAGTGTGTTTATTCACATCTAGTGTTTTCTTTTCACTCACATCAGATCATTTCACCTGCAACCTCAGTAGAACTCTGAAACACAGCCTACTACTACACAGAGAAGACCAAGAGGTATGCTGCTGCAAAACCCCTAAGACACAGAGAGTGACAGTACAGAGCAGACCAAGAACAGTTCCCAAGACACAGACAGCCACTGCAAAGATTGGAACAAGATGCTAAGACACTGCCTGCATAAATTGAAAGAAGAGATGGGTAGGCGCCAATGCAAGAATTCATCCAACAACCTTAAAAGCAATATGGTAACACCAGAACCCAATGGTCATACAACAGGAAGATTTGATCATCCAAACCCAGAAGAAGCAGAAGAAAACTTTTTTAAACATAACTTTATGAACATGATGGAGACCTTTAAAGAGGAAATGAAAACTCAAAGAAATGGAAGAAAAGACAAAAATGGAAGAAATTAATAAATCTCTCAAAGAAACACAAGAAAGCCAGGAAAAAACAAACAAACAAGTGAAGCAAACAGTTCAAGACTTGATTTCTGAAACTGAGGCAATAAAAACACAAACCTAGGAAATTTTGGATATGGAGAATCTGGGTAAATTAACGGGAACTGCAGGGCAACCAGAACCAACAGAGTACAAGAGATGGAAGAGAGAATCTCAGAGATTGAAGATACTATAGAGGAAATATATTCATTGGTCAAAGAAAAATAAATCCTAAAAAATCTTAACTCAAAACATGCAGAAAATCTGGGACACCATGAAAAGGCCAAACCTAAATATAATAGGGATAGAAGAAAGATAAGAACTCCAGCTCAAAGGCACAGAAAATATATTCGACAAAAGTATAAAAGAAAATGTTCCCAACATAAAGAAGGATATCCCTATGAAGGCACAAGAAGCTTACAGAACACCAAGTAGACTGGATCAAAAAAAAAAAGTCCCCACACAATATAATAATCAAAAATGCAAAACATAAGGAATAAAAAAAAGAATATTAGGAGCTGCAAGGCAAAATAGTCAAATAACATATAAAGGTAGACATATCAGAATTATATCCGAATTCTCAGTGGAAACCATAAATGCTATCATTATGGTCCTGGGCAGATGTACTGTAAACACTAAGAGACCACAAATGCAAGCCCAGACTACTATACTCAGCAAAGCTTTCAATCACCTTTGATGAAGAAAACAAGCTATTGCACGACAAAACCAGATTTAAACAATACTTGTCCACAAATCTAGTCCTACATAAAGTACTAGAAGGAAAACCCCAACCAAAGAAGGCTAACTGCACCCACAAAAACACAGGCAACAGATAACCTCACACCAACAAAATCCAAAAAGGGAAACATACACACTACCACCAAAACTAACAGGAATTAACAATCAGTGATCATTAATATCTCTTAATATCAATGGTCTCAATTGACCTATAAAAAGACACAGCCAAAGAGAATGAATATGAAAACAGTATCCAGCCTTCTGCTGTGTACAAGAAACACATCTCAACCTCAAAGACAGACATTACCTCAGAGTAAATGGTTTTCCAATCAAACGGACCTAAGAAACAAGCAGGTGTAGCTATCCTAATATCTAACAAAAATAGACTTCATGCTAAAATCAATCAAAAGAGATGGAGAAGGATACATTATACTTATAACAGGAACAATACATCAAGTTGAAGTCTCAATCCTGAATATCAATATTCCAAATACAAGAGCACCCACATATGTAAAAGAAACATCACTAAAGATTAAATGATACATCAAACCCCACACACTAATAGTAGTATGATGTGGGATTCCCCTCTGTATGCTGTGATAACCAAATGATTAATAAAGAAACTGCTTTGAGCCTATAGCAGGGCAGAACAGAGGTAAGTGGATAAAACAAAACAGAATGCTGGGAAAAGAAGGTAGAATCATGTAGCTCCCCCAGAGACAGATGCTATAAAGAACCCTGCCAATAAACCACAGCAATGTGGTGATATACAGATTAATATAAATTTGTTAAATTAAAATGTAAAAGCTAGCCAATAAGAAACTAGAGCTAATAGGACAAGCAGTGATTTAATTAATACAGTTTCTCTGTGGTTATTTCTAGTCTGGGCAGCTGGGAATGAACAAGTGGCCCCCTACAACAGTAGGAGACTTCAGCACCCCAATCTCCACTAGGGACAGGTCAACCAGACAAAAATCTAATAGAGAAATAAGAGAACTAACAGATATCATGACTCAAATGGAATTAGCAGACACCTACAGAACATCCACACAAACACAAAATATACCTTATTCTCAGCACCTCATGGAACTGTATCTAAAATTGACCACATACTTGGTAACAAAGCAAACCTTAACAAATACAAAAAAACTGTAATAACCCCGTGTATCTTATTGGATAACCATGGTTTAAAATTATAATTCAACAGCAAGATTAATTTCAGAAAGCCCACAAACACATGGAAATTAAACAGCATGCAATCGAACCACCTCTGGGTCAAGGAAGAAATAAGAAAGAAATTAAAGACTTCCAAGAATTCACTGAAAATGAAGGCACAACCTACCCAAACCTATAGCACACTATATAAGCAATGCTAAGAGGAAAGTTCATAGCACAAAGTGCCTACTTAAAGAAAAGTGGAGAATGCTCACATTAGGGACTTAATAGCACACCTGGAAGCTAATAACAACAGGAAGCAGACTCACCCAGGAGAAGAAGAAGACAGGAAATAATCAAATTGAGGGCTGAAATTGATAACATAACATTACAACAGACACCAAGGAAATCCAGAGAATCATTAGGTCATACTACGAAAACCTGTACTCCACAAAGTTGGAAAATGTAAAAGAAATGCACAATTTTCTGGATAGGTACCACAAATCAAAATTATATCAAGACAGGGTGGAGAACTTAAATAGACCTATAACCTACAAAGGAATAGAAGCTCTCATCCAAATCCTCCGCACTCCCCCCCAAAAATAACTCAGGGCCGGAAGGTTTCAGTGCAGATTTCTACAAGAACTTCAAAGAAAAGCAAATATCTATACTCCTCAAAGTGTTCCACATAATAGAAACAGAAGAAAAATTGCCAAACCCTTTTTATGAGGATACAGTTACCCTGATACCAAAACCACACAAAGACTCAAGCAAGAAAGAAAATTACAGAGCAGTCTCACTCATGAACATAGATGCAAAAATACTCAATAAAATGCTGGCAAACCAAATCAAAGAACACATCAAAAAAAATCATCCACCATGATCAAGTCAATTTCATCCTGGAGACGCAGGGATGGTTTAACATACCAAAATCTATCAATGTAATCCACCATATAAATAAACTGATAGAAACATGTATTATGAACTTATTAAATGCTGAAAAAGCATTCAACAAAATCCAACACCTCTTTATGATAAAGGTCTTGGAGAGATCAGAGATACAAGGAACATATCTAAACATAATAAAAGCAATATACAACAAACAGACAGTCAACATCAAATTGAATAGAGAGAAACTCAAAATGATTCCACTAAAATCAGGACAAGGCTGTCCACTTTCTCCATATCTATTCAACATAGTTCTTGAAGTTATGGTGAAAGCAATAAAACAACAAAAGGAGATCAAAGGAATTCAAATTGGAAAGGAAGAAGTCAAACTTTTGTTTTTTGCAGATGATATGGTAATATACATAAGTGACCCCAAAAACTCTACTAGGGAACTTTTACAGCTGATAAATGCCTTCAGTAATGTGTCAGGATACATGATCAACTTAAAAAATAAGTAACCCACCTGTATAATAAAAAAGCTGAGAAAAATCAGAAAACATCACTCTTCACAATAGCCACAGATAACATAAAATATCTTGGGGTAACATTAGCCAAAGAAGTAAAAGATCTATTCGACAAGACTTTAAGTCTTTGAAGAAAAAAACTGAAAAAGAGACCAGAAAATGGAAAGATCTCCCATGCTCTTGGTTAGGTAGTGTCAACATAATAAAAATGGCAATCCTACCAAAAGCAATCTATAGAGTCAATGCAATACCCATAAAAAACAAACACAATTCTTCACAGACCTCAAAAGAACAATAATCAACTTCATATGGAAAAAAAACCAGAATAGCCAAAATAATCCTATACAATAAAGGAACTTCTGGAGGCATAACCATCCTTGACATCATACTCTATTATAGAACCACAATAATGAAAACAGGTTAGTATTGGCATAAAAACCAAGAGGTTGATCAGTGGAATTGAATTGAAGACCCGAATATTAATCCATACACCTACGAACACCATATTTTCGACAAAGAAGCTAAAAATATACAATGGAAAAAAAGCTTCTTCAATAAATGGTGCTGTTATATCTGAGTGTCAACATGTAGAAGAAGGAAAATAGATCCATATCTATCCCCATCTACAAAACTTAAGTCCAAATGGAATAAAAACTTCAATATAAATCTGACCACACTGAACCTAATACAAAGTAGGAAGTAGCCTTCAATTCATGGGCACAGGAGACCACTTCCTAAATATAACACCAGTAGCACAGACAGTCATAAATAAACAATAAATAAATGAAACCTCCCGATACTGAAAAGCTTCTGTAAAGCAAAGGACAGAGTCAATAAGACAAAAAGTCAGCCCACTGAAGGGGAAAAGATGTTCACCAACCCCACATCAGAAAGAGGATTGTTATACAAAATATATAAAGAACTCAAGAAATTAGACATCAAAATTCCAAATAACCCAACTAAAAAATGGGGTACAGAAGTAAACAAAGAATTCTCAACAGAAGAATTTCAAATGGCCAAAAGACACTTAAGAAAATGTTCAACATCCATAGCCATCATGGAAATGCAAGTCAAATCAAATCTGAGATACCATTTTAAACCAGTCAGAATGGCTAAGATTAAAAACACCAATAATAGCTTATGCTGGAGAGGATGTGGAGTAAGGGGAACATTTCTCCATTGCTGGTGGGAATGCAAACTTGTACAGCCACTTTGGAAATGAATATGGCAGTTTCTCAGAAAATTTGGAATCAACATACCTAAGGACCTAGCAATACCACTCTTAGTATTTGGGCATATATCCAAAAGATGCTCAATCATACTACAAGGACATTTGTTCAACTATATTCATAATAGCATTATTTGTAATAGCCAGAAACTGGAAACAACCTAGATGCCCCTAAACTGAATAATGGATGAAGAAAATGTGCCACATTTACACATTAGAGTACTACACAGTGGTAAAAAGCAACGACACCTTGAAATTTGCTTGCAAATGGTTGGAACAAGAAAACAAACATTCTGAGTGAGGTAACCCAGACCCAGAAATATGAAAACGGTATGTACTAATTCATAAGTGGATACTAGATGTAAAGCAAAGGATATTGAACCTATAGTACATGATTCTAGAGAAGCTAAGTAACAAGGTGGCCTCTAAGAAAAATGTGCATAGATCTACCTGGAAAGGGGAAATAGACATGATAGCCTGATAACATTGGGAGCATGGGATTGAGGGGAATAGGGAAGGTGGAAGGGGAAGACAAGGGGAGAAGGGAAGGGAAAGGAGAACTTAGGAGAACAGGATAGTTGAGATGGAGGAAGGAAAGAGATGAGAGCAAGGGAAGAAATATTTTGATTAAGGGAGCTTTAAAAGACAGTGGAGAAATCTCCCACTAGCAACTTAACAACATACCTGAAAGCCCTAGAACAAAAAGAAGACTCACCCAAGAGAAGTAGATGACTGAACATAATCAAATTGAGGGCTGAGATCAATAATATAGAAACAAAGAAAACAATACAAAGATGAATGAAACAAAGAGCTGATTCTTTGAGAAAATCAACAAGATAGAACAACTCTTCTTGAAAGTAATCAAAAAGAAGAGAAGAAACATCTAAATTAACAAAACCAGAAATGAAAAGGGGAATATAGCAACAGACATTGAGGAATCCAGAGAATCATTAGGCCATAGTTTGAAAACATGTACTCCACAAAATTGGAAAACCTAAAGGAAATGGACAATTTTATGGATAGGTACCACACACCAAAATTAAATCAAGACCAGATAAACAATTCAAATAGACCTAAAGCCACTAAGGAAATATTAGCAATCATCAAAAGTCTCCTAACCAAAAACATTCCAGGATCCAATGGTTTCAGTGCAGAATTCTACCAGAACTTTAAAGAAAAGCTTGTACCTATCTTCTCAAATCGTTCCACACAATAAAAACAGAAGGAACATTGCCAAACTCTTTCTATGAGGCTACAGTTACCCTGATACCCAAACCACACAGAAAGTCAACTAAGAAGAAGAATTACAGATGGATCTTCCTCATTAACAATGATGAAAAACTACTCAATAAAAACTGGCAAACTGAATCCAAGAATACATTTAAAAATTACCTACAATGATCAAGTTGGTTTCATACCAGAGATGCAGTGATGGTTCGACATATGACAATCTTTCAATGTCAATAAACTGAAAGAAAAAACAATATGATCATCTCCTTAGATGCTGAAAAAGCAATCAAAAAAAATCCAGCACCCTTTCATGATAAAGGTCTTAGAGAGATCAGGAATACAAGGAACTTATCTAAGCATAATAAAAGCAATATACAGCAAGCTGACGGCCAATATCAATTCAAATGGAGAGAAACTCAAAGTAATTCCACTAAAAATCACAAACAAGACAAGGCTGTCTCCTCTCTTCATATCTTTTCAGTATAGTACTCAAAGTTCTATCTAAAGCAGTAAGACAACAAAAGGAGATCAAGTAGAAACAAATTAGAAAGGAAGAAGTCAAACTTTTGCTATTTGCAGATGATATGATAGCATAATAAATGACCATAAAAATTCTTCGAGGGAACTCCTACAGCTGATAAACACCATCAGTAAAGTGGCAGGATACAAAATCCACTCAAAAAAATCAGTAGCCCGCCTATATACAAGTGATAAAGGGGCTGAGAAAGAAATCAGAGAAACATTGCCATTATAATAGCCACAAATAACATAAAATATCTTGGAGTAACTCTCACCAAACTAGTGAAAGATTGTATGACAAGAACTTTAAGTCTTTGAAGAAAGAAATTGAAAAAGATACCAGAAAATTAAAAGATCTCCCATGCTCTTGGATAGGTAGGATCAACATAATAAAAATGGCAATCCTACCAAAAGTAATCCATAGATTCAACGTAGTCCCCATTAAAATACCAGCACAATTCTTCACAGATGTTGAATGAATAATAATCAACATCATATGGAAAAAAAGACCTGGATATTAATCCATACACCTATGAAAACCTGATTTTTTTTTTTGTCAAAGAAGCTAAAATTATATAATGGGGAAAAAAGCATCTTAAACAAATAGTGATGGTATAACTGAATGTCAACATGTAGAAGAATCCCTATATATATATATTCTCATCCACAAATATCAATTCCAAATGGATCAAAGACCCCAATATAAATACAGCCATATTGAACTGTTAGAAAAGGATGTAGGAAGTAGCCTTGGACACAAGGGCACAAGAGGTCACTTCCTAAATATAACACCAGTAGCACAGACACTGAGATCAAAAGTAAATAAATCGGACCTCCTGAAACTGAGAAGCTTCTATAACATAAAGGACATGGTTAATAAGATGAAATGGCATCCTACTGAATTGGAAAAGATTTTCACGAGTCCCAGGACTGATCTCCAAATATACATAAAGAACTCAAGAAACTAGACATCAAAATACCAAATAATCCTTTAAAAATGGGGTTCAGATATAAACAGAGAATTCTTTACATAAGAATCACAAATGCCCTAAAGACACCTATGGAACTTTGTAGCATCCTTAGCCATCAGGGAAATGTAAATCAAAACAAACACTCTGAGATACCATCTTATACCTGTCAGAAAGGCCAAGAACAAAAGCACCAATGAGAGCCTAGGTTGGAGAGGATGCAGAGTAAGAGGAACACTCTTCCATCACTGTTAGGAGTACAAACTTGCACAGCCACTTTGGAAATTAGTATGGTTGTTTCTCAGAAAATTGGGAATCAGCCTACCTCAAGACCCAACAATACCATTCATGGACATATACCCAAAGTATGCTCAACCATACTACAAGGACATTTGCTCAACTATGTTCATAGTAGCATTATTTGTAATAGTCAGAACTTGGAAGCAACCTAGATGCCCCTCAACTGAAGAATGGATAAAGATAATGTGGTATTTACACAGTGGTATACTACTCAGCGGCAAAAAACAATGACCTTGAAATTTGCAGGCAAATGGATGTAACTAGAAAAATAACATCCTGAATGAGGTAACCCAGACTCAGAAAGATAAGCATGGTATGTGCTCACTCATTAGTGGGTATCAGACATAAAGTGAAGAGTAATCAGCCATGATCCCAGAGAAATTAGGTAGCAAGGAGAGCCCTAAGAGATACACACATGGATCCCTCTGGGAAGGGAAAATAGACAAAATGTCCTTAGAAAATAAGGAGCATGGGGTTGGGGAGAGAAGGGAGATTGGAATGGGAGGAGGAGGGGAGAAGAGGAGGGAATAGGAGAACATGAGGGAATGGGATGGTCAAAATGGGGGAAGGACAGAGAGGGTTAACATGGAAAGAGATATCTTGATTAAGGGAATTATTATGGAGCTATCAAGAAACCTAGCACTAAAGAAATATCTAGGAATCTACAAAGATGACCCAAACTAAGATCCTAAGCAATAGTGGAGAGGGTGCCTGGCCTGAACTGGCCCTCCACGATAATCAGATTGATGACTACTTTAATTGTCATCATAGAACCTTCCTCCAGCAACTGATGGAAACAGATGCAGAGACCCACAGTAAAGAACTAGGTTGAGCTCCCAAAGACCAGCCAAAGAGAGGGAGGAGCAATAATATGAGCAGAGGGGTCAAGATCATGATAGGAGTACTCACTGAAACAGCTTACCTGAGCTAATGGGAGCTCACTGACTCTTGCAGGACACTAGGGAAACCATCATAGGACCAAACTAGGACTATTGAATGTGGGTGACAGTTCTATTGCTATGGTAGTCTGTGGGGCCGCTGGCAGTGGGACCAGGATTTATGCCTCCTGCTTGAACTGCCTTTTTGAAGCCCATTCTCTTCTGAAGGATACCTTGATCAGTCTAGATATACAGGGGAGGGCCTTGGTCCTGCTTCAAAGCAATGTGCTAGACTTCATTGACTTCTCATGGGAAGCTTTACCCTCTCTGAGGATTAGAGGTGGATGGAGAAGGTGGAGGGAGCAGGAGGAGGGGAGGGAGTGGGAACTGCAATTGATATGTAAAATGAGAAAATGTTGTTTTTTTTTAAAAAAATAAATCAATTCAAAAAGTTTATTAACAAAGAACAGACAAACTTTAGAATATTCAAACAGTGGCATAGTCTGCAGTAATTCAAACACAAGAGTTGTTGCTGCTGGTTGTGTGATCTCCATTTTCCAGGAAGCAGAGGGATGAGAAGACAAGAAAGCAATGGCACAGACTCAGAAAGATGCCAATGTAAAAGCTCTTTATCGTGAAAGGGCCAGGAGTTTTTATGGAGTTGGGGAAATTAAGCTGTTGCAAGAATAATTCTAGTTGGTCCTTTTGAAATTAGCAGTCACTAATGGTGTGTTGTGATTGATAGAAATGCATGTCATTAGTTACTGTGCTTTTTTTTTTTTTTTGTCTGCCCACAGGGTGTTTTGACCAATTGTGCTTATTTATTGTGAGTTTGCATGTGCTTGCTTATGCTTGAGCTATTGCCTTGCCTCATCTCACCCATTTTATTTTATTTTTATTGGGCAACCTAGTGGGAGTAATGAATTTTTATAACCCCACCTTGGGAGCCCCCCAGCATTTTGGGCTGTTCCTGTCTTTACGTTGACAGCAGCAAAAAGCCGCCATCAACTTGCACCCAACCTGGATGGACCTTTTCCTTTTGTTCACTTTTTGGGTCCTCCTTAACCTCTTTGGAGCATTTTTCTTTCTTTCTTTCTTTCTTTCTTTCTTTCTTTCTTTCTTTCTTTCTTTCCTTTTTGGTTTTTTGAGACAGGGTTTCTCTGTAGCTTTGGAGCCTGTCCTGAAACTAGCTCTTGTAGACCAGGCTGGCCTCGAACTCACAGAGATCCGCCTGCCTCTGCTCCCGAGTTCTGGGATTAAAGGCATGCGTCACCACCGCCCAGCTTATTTTTCTTTCTTGCTTGATGCCCCTGCCCCTGTTTCCATCCTGACTCTCGGCCAGCATCTTGAGTTTGCCCCTTTCATCTGTTTTTGGTGAGTTGACACCTGTTTTTGTTTTCTAAGCCCCCGGTGATTTGGGGCTTTCTTTCCCGTCCCTACATTTTATTTTCTTTCCCGTTTGTCTTCCTAGTTAGGAATTCTCCATCACGACTTGGTTCATCCCAGTACCTCCACATAAGGGTATACACAGGAGGTAGAACCAATAAAGGACCCTCTGACAGGTCCTTTTCACCCAGAGACTTTGTGAGCATACAGCCGTGGCCTAACAAACTGTAGAAGTCCCTCTCTATAAATAGTACACTCGGTCCTGAACACTACTTTCCCTTTCCTCACAGGGACTCCCTCGTGGCCTGACAGAAACTGATGAATTTTACCTGGCGTCACTCTCCGGGATTGTCTAAAGGCTCTCTTGCTTCACAGGGAGTCACGATGGCACTTTGGAGTGTGGACTGTGGGACATCCTCTCCTAGTTTCTCTTCTCAACTAATCTGGTTATGTGACCACCAATTAAAGGCCATTAGGTGGTGGCCAGTCTCTTAATTCACAGAAAGGTTTTGACCATTGGACTGTGATTGAATCCCCTTTCCCTTTCCGAATTGGAATGTTCTCCTCAGATGGCAGCTACTTCCACTAGCTTCATCCTGAAGTTGATTGAGCACAGTGACTGAGATGCAGTTATTGTCACTCACCCGATGTCTTCTGGTTGCTTTTTTTTTTTGGTACCCATCCTCACAGGCTCCTTCTGGGGCCCATCATAAATGGTGCCCCGTCCCCAGAAGATGGGATCTTCCCTTCTCCACAAGCACTCCCACTGCCATGTGGGCAAGAGTTCTGTGAGTCCCATGTGAGGGCTTCTGCCCTGGATCTTTCCCACCATTTTTGCCTTTACCTGGCCTCTCACACATAATATGCAGAGTCTGGAGCAGAAGCCGCCTTTTCTGGCCGTTTTGCTGAGCTATTCCTGCAGCACTTTAAAGCTGAAGTGGCCCAGGCCTTTGGCTCACTCTCCCCAACTGTCTTGGCCCCATTGAACCCTGCTGTGGATATTGCACCACCACATGACTTGTCTCTTGACAACTGCAGAGTAGGCGGGACCCTGGCATTAATGGGCCCATCTCTATTTTCTAAGGATCTAGCTGGCCCCCTTCTTTCCTCAGTCTCTTCTCCTCTAAAATGTCCTCAAAGATGAAGCTCAAGAAATGCTTTTCCCTCCATTCAGTGGGTAGCTCAGTCAGAAGTTCTATATGAGGCATCCTGCAGTGGTGAGAGGCCATTGACACTTCTTCCCCAGTTGAGCCTCTGAAGACCACATCATGCCCTACATTCCTAGGTGGAAATAGCAACTCCAACTCCTCTGGTGGTTCTGGGACTGTTGGTAGAGGATTGGCTAGTGATGGCACATACCCTGGGGAGAGATGGACTAAGTCGTGGAGGGGGAACCTTGAAAGATGGAGCAGGAGGAGCCGAGCAGAGAGGAGCGGGCAACCCTCAGTAGGCCTGCCTTTGGGACAGGGAACCTCGCCCAACCAGCTTCCGTGGATTCATCTGGACCCTGTCCTGGCTGCACCTGAGCTCGGCCCACCCGG
>PVIU01025537.1:0-23565 GCA_004026605.1 Ondatra zibethicus
TTCCCAGGAGTCCACGGGGATGACCTTAGCTAGGACCCTGAGCAGTGGTGGAGAGGGTGCCTGAACTGGCTTTGTCCCATAGTCAGACTGATGACTATCTTGAATATCACCATAGAACCTTTGTCCGGGTGATGGATGGAGATCGAGACAGAGACCCACATGGGAGCACTGGACTGAGCTCCCAAGGTCCAGTTGAAGAGAGGAAGGAGGGAGAATATGAGCAAGAAAGTCAGGACCATGAGGGGTTGGTCCACCCACTGAGACAGTGTGCCTGAGCTAATGGGAGCTCACCAACTTCAGCTGGACTAGGACTGAACGAGCATGTGATCAAACTGGACCCCCTGAATGTGGGTGACAATTGGGGCAGACTGAGGGGCCAATGATAATGGCACTGGGATTTGTCTCTACTGCATGTACTGGCTTTTTGGAATCCAATTCTATTTGGATGCATACCTTCCTAAGCCTGGATGTAGTGGGGAGGGCCTTTCCTACAGGGCAGGGTACCTTGCCCTCTCTTAGGACTGGAGGGTGTGGGGGGAGGGTGTGTGTCTAGTCCTCTCTTAGGACTGGAGGGAAGAGGGAGGAGGGAAGGAAGTGGAAATTTTGATTGGTATTATTTATAAAGTAATAAAAAAATAAAGAGCTCAAAAAGACAAGTTTTGCAGTAAAGATCTAGTAAATGACTAAATTGAGGGAGGGAAAAAAGCAATTTTATGTAAATATATTATAAAATAATTAGGATAAAATAATACTATTCCCAATAGAGTAAGGTTGATTTATTCTCTGTGTTCATTGGATTAAAAAATGCAATGCTCATGGTCTTTATATTTATTTTATATTTGTACTTTGCATATTTAAACTGCGGTGCTATGTCTTCTTCTATGTGCCATGATTGGGCTTATTGAGATGGTGGACGAGCTATTATATGTAGCTTGTATTATAAGTGGAAGAAGCAAAACTTAGTTAATAAGTGTTCAGCATTTGGGATGTGTCTCCTGATTGTTTACATTTTCAGGAGGCTGCTTTAGAAATCAGAGACTCACTGGAAAACTCTCAGTAGGACACTGCCATGTTTTTTTTACAACTATGAGAAACTAGAGAGAGAGAGAGATAGAGGGATGGAGGGAGGGAGGGGGAGAGCTAGCTAGCTAGTTACATAAGCACTTGTGACCTTGTCCCGAATAACCTTCAAATCTAACAAGTTTTCTGGCAAAATTCACCTTCTGTAGATGCTTTCTCTGTGTCTTATGCTGTCTAGTTTTGATCACCTTTCCTTAAGACTCTTGATATTTCAATATTCTGAAATACTGTACTCTGAGCTATAAATTGCTTTGAAAATGTTGTAGCTCTTATAACATTTGTCATGAGTTCTCATGTCAATATGGCTGTAACTTAGGAAGTACAGAGTAATTAATTACACAATTTTTCAAGTTTTTATTTGTCCAAACCATGTAATAATGTTATTCAATTATGAACTTCACCTGGTGAAAGTATTTAAAAATAGATCTTTTAAAATTTCTTGTATTCATGAGAATATAATTATACCATTTTCCCCTCCAAACACCCATTTACTCTCTTTCAAAATCATAGATATTTTCATTAATCATTGTTACATGTATGTATATACATATATATTCTTAAGTGTAGTCTGTTCAGTCTCTATAATGTTACTTGCATGAAGGCATATTTTCAGCACTGACCGTTTGGTATTTGATACCCAATTGGTGTGCTCTTCCAGGGAGAAGACTTTTTCTACCACTCCCAGAAATCCTCATTTGTCTGGGATTTTTTGTGTAGGGTTGAGGTCTTGTGGGTTTCCCTTGTCCACTTGGGCAAGTCTATTATTGTTGTCCAAATCATGCTTAGGTGCTCATATTGGTGAGATTTTGTAGGTGTGACTTCTGCTTTACTGGGAGATACAATCACATATCAAACTCTCTGATCCTCTGGCTCTTACAATCTTTCTGCCCCTTCTTCTGCAATATCTATCTATTTTAAAGTTGTTTATGTTTTATATGTATAGCAGAAATGGAGCCTAATTTCTGTGTCTAAAGCAATGAAACATTCTTAAAGAAGTTGTTTGAGCTTTATGATAAAAATAAGCAAAATTATTATGATTTATTTTTAAAAGTTCTTTCTTGTTTTCTGCTACTTAAAGAATTGTCTTAAAGTCAAAGATCATTCGTGCATCAGTTTAACTGAAGTCTTTGAAGTGATAGCTTTGTAAGCCACTTTCTAAGTTTATGTTTCAGTGCAATTAAAGCCTTTTGCATATGTGGTAAGAAATGTGTATAGCTGTGTATCTAAACTGAAGCTGTTAAATTTTGCTTCAGAAGTAGCTTCTATATAGCTCTGTAGCACTAATTTTTGCTGCTGCTCTGTGATTAGATGCCTCTAAAGCTACATAAGCCTTCTGAAGATCAACAAGTATTGGATGTTTGCAAATCTGTACACAATAAATAAATTTTCAAAATCATATTACTTTGCTTGTATGTGTGTATGTATGTGTGTTTGTGCAAGTGTGTGTGCATGTATGTATGTATACATGTGTATGTGTGATGCCTTACAGCTAATTATTACTGTTAACTTGATAGTTGTGTTTTTGTAAAGGCTTATAATGAAACTATCTGTTAGCAATCTACAGAAGTGCAGTTCTGACAGAGGAACTTTTGCAACGCTTCTGACATTGCATAAAGGTCAAGAAGAATGGACCCTAAGTATGCTTGACCTAAGAGCCACTTCTACTTTAACTTAATTGCTTAAATTGGACCTAAAGGGTTTACTGGCACTAACTCCTTGACATCTATTGCTTACACCCTGTACTAATCAGGGTGTTCAAAGGAATATAGCAGAACATAAATGTCAAATATAATAAAATATATGACATTATTAGATATACATGTGATGTATATTATATATACATATTAGACATGTATATAACACACACGCATGCACACACACACACACACACACACATATATGCACATTCATATGACGTTTATTAGAGTGGCTAACAAGCTCTGGTCTGAGTAGGCTAATAAGGGCTGTCTTCTGATGGAAATGCCAAGGATCTGGTAGTTGCTCAGTCCATGAGACACTAGATGCTTCAGCAGTTCCAATCTGGTGCTGTAGTTCAGTGGAAGTCCTAGAGAGATTCTGGTTTTCAATCTAAATTTGAATCCTGAAGAAGTAGGTACTAACATCAGAAACGGGGAGTCTCAGGAACAGGACAAATGAACTTGCTAACCAAGGTAAGGGCAAGTGGCCAAAAAGCAAAGACTTACTTCTTCCATGTTCTTTCATGTGGGCTGCCACCAGAAGGTGTGGCCCAGATTTAGGGAGGGTTTTCTGATCTCTAATGATATGAACTTGGGGTAGGTGTTCCATTTCCCTCACAAGTGTGCCCAGCAGCTGTGTTTTAGTTAATTCTAGAAATAGTCCAGCTGACAACCGAGATTAGCTGTCACACCTTCGTCCCCCAATGTGGTATCAAATCAGATCAGACAGGAAGAGTCTTTTCCTGGCATCATAGGACAATGGATAACAAACCACCAGTTGTATATTTGTAAGGGCTTATAACTAAAACATTAATCTGAAATGTCTTCAAACAATATTGTTCAGAAACAAGGAGGAAAGTTGTCAGAATTTAAATGAAGTGAAACAGGGCATGTAACTCTTGCTTTTAATCCCAACACTTGCAAAGAGAAATAGGATGGTCTTACTTTTGAGACAGGCCTAGGTTTTATGATGAGATACTGTATCAAGCCAATGAGGTGGATTTATTTGTGTAAGTCCTTCCAAAAGTGACGAGGTTATAAAAAATGGTTTTTAAGCATGTCTAACTGTGTTCTAACCTTAGTCTATCAGATTATTGAAACAATGAACTCCAAAGAAATGTGAATTTCCAGATATCTCATATTGGGACAAAGACAAGGCTGCAGTGAAAGGTGGGAAATTTACCTTCTAGAAAGAAATTTAACTTGCTATCCCATCTTACAGCATAAGACTGAAGCCCAGACAATGATGGGTCAGTGTTGGGCTGGAGCACACTTTGGTGGAAACTGCTTAGGTATGCATATCCTTGGCCCTTTATTTAAACAGGACCCTGAAAACAGACTTGAGATATTCACTGGATCTCTTTGTCTATCCTCACAAGGTGGCCACTTTGCATAAATTTCCATTTTCTGCTTTTCACTTTTAATTTGGTTCTTTTAGTGACTTTCTTGAGAATGGGTGGCTGGACTTGGCTTGAGGCTCAGGCATGATGATCAGATTCCATAGAATCAGTGTATCTGCAATGGACTGCCCAGGAGTCAGAGCCTGTCAAAGCATGCTCATTGGATAACTTTCAGGGAGACACCTGATCTACTTTGAGTACCAGTATCCTAGATGTATCCCCAAGGCTAGGTTGTGTACTTCTCTTACTGTCTTTGCTTTCTATCTTCTAACACCATCAACACTCTTCTTCCTCCCTCCTTTCCTCCTCTTCATCCCTCCATTTTTTAAAGTTTTTTTTTTTTTTGTTCTTGCCTCTCTGTCTATTGGGCAACAAAAAGGGGATGATTCTCTTGAAGTAACATACAGCCTGGATCATTGGTGGTATCTTAATAACTAGGGAATGGTACTATACTAGTTCTAGAAGGCCAGAATTCCTGAATGTGAGTGGTCACCATGGGCTCTCTTGGGGTGTTTCTCCATCCCAAGACACCGATGGGAGTATCCCTGGAGAGGGTCCATGGCCTGTTTGAGAAGGTATTACCTCTTATGGGTACCGTTCAGGCTGGTCAGCCAGTGAAAATGCTAGTTCACAGTCAGAATGTGTTGGCAGAGGTCACTCGTTCATTCCTGGCTGCTTAGACCCGAGATAATCACTCAGAAACTATATTATTTTCAATACTGTTTGACTAATAACTTAAACGTATTTCTGGCTAACTCTTATATCTTAAATTAACCGATTTCCATTATTTTATGTTTTACTATGAGAGTCGTGGCCTACCAGTGAGGTTCCAGCTGGTGGCCCACATGTTTCTCCTTTGGCGGTTACATGTTGTCTCACTAACTCTGCCTCCTCTCTCTTCCTCTATTTGCTTGGAACTCCCACCTTGCCCTATTCTGTTAAGTTACTTGCTGAAACAGATTTATTCAATAACCAATAAACACATAGACAGAACATTTCTCACAGGCAGGAATAGGAACTCCATCCAGGCTAGGGTGGCTAGCAGTCAAGGGACTTGACTTTTCATGGCTCCTTGGGTCTTGCAGAGTAATCGGCTACACTATCTCAAAAATTTCTCACTTAGAGAATTTCCTGCTCAAACTAGTAATATGAACAAAAGCTAGATATGGAAAGAGTACTCCTTTGTTCTCATCATGTCTGGATCCAGGCCAGCATTGGCTGGGCCTTGTGAATCCCTGCTGGAACATGTGACAGGATTTGGAATTGAGGGAGGAGTGACAGAGGGGGCTCCACAAAGGAAAAGGTGAAGCCAGGCAAACGCCCCATCTCCTGAACTTTCTATTACTCCCGTGGGTGTTAGCACAAAATGTCCACTATTCAGGGTTTTTGGGGACTGTGGTCCAACTAAGCACCATACCTGAGTGTGCGCTTAGAAAGAGCTTGCTGAAAACCCAACATTCATTCAACTCACATCTGGCAAAGTTCCTGTTCCTCTCCAGCATTCTCTGTATGTCTCCTTGAACCAAGGTCACTTCTGTGGTCATTTACCAGCTCTCCTGCAATATCCAGGATACAGAAGTGGTCACAGGACCTTAAACTCAATACAGAAGTCTGAGACCCTTTTCTGGAAGGCAGGATTTATTTAGTTTCAGTAAAGCCCAACACCATGCCTCAGGCACACAGCTAATTAGCACTAGACAGCCTTTGAACCCAGACTGAGTGGTTCTAGCTGTCTTTTCAGCATCACACGTTAAATATGCTGTTTTGTCACCACCCTGAGCCCAGTGACATCTGTGAGTGAGCACTTACGTTGCCTAGGAGGAGGTCAACACCCGAGTTGACAAAAGGCCCTGACTGGTGTCTCCTTCTATGTGATTGGCCAGCAGAGCGGTGAGCAGAGCTTTAACTCCTGTCTCTCTTGGAATAGAGCTTTGCAACCTGAATGAATTCTTAGCTTCATTTGAATAGTTCAAATCTCTGTGGGTTTTTGGCTTTTTATTTTATGCACTATATTTTAATCATATTCTTTCCTTTCCAACTCCTCCTGATACCCTCCATCACCCTAAATGCTCAATGTTTTTTTTTCTCTCACCTTCTCAAATAAAAAATAACAAAAATGAAAAATTGAAACCAACAAACAAGAACTCAATAGGAGAAAATTACTCAAACAAACAAAACAGAGAAGTGTACAAAAAATGCACAGTCTGTTTTGTGTTGGCCACAGCATGGTGGCTGCGCTGGAGTGTGATTGCTATACCCAGTGTCACTGCATTGGAGATAACCGACTTTCCCGTTCACAGCAGGTATCAGTTGTAAATAACTTCTTAGTAAAAGTGGGACTTTGTGTCAATTTGTCTTTCTAGTGCCGGGATTTTGAATTTGTTTGAATGGATGCATGTCTTGAGCACGTTGTCACTGTCTCCGTGAGTTCATATTTGTCCTATCAGCCCCATTTCATCTGTAAGGCACAGTTTCCTTGGAGTCGTCCACCACCACTGACTCTTGCAATTTTTCTTTTTCTTCTTCCATATAGATCCCTGTGCCTTAAAAGAATAGGTTTGATAAAAACACCAATTTAGGGCTCAGTGCTCCAAAGCGTCTCACTCTCTACACATTGTCCACTTGTGGGTCTCTGTGCTAACTCCTGTCTACTATAAGAAATTCTTGCTGGGCAGTGATGGTGCACACCTTTAATCCCAGCACTCAGGAGGCAAAGTCAGGTGGATCTCTATGAGTTCGAGGCCAGCCTGGGCTACAAGAGCTAGTTCCAGGACAGGTTCCAAAGCTACAGAGAAACCCTGTCTCGAAAAACCAAAAAGAAAAGAAAAGAAAAAAAAGAAATTCTTCAATTAGGGTTAAGAAATAAGCGAATCTATGGGTATAGCAGTATGTCATTAGGATTTATTTTACTACTATATCCCTTTAGAAGAGTAATAGTAGAAGGTTTTCCCCTAGGTTCCATGACCTCTCTACTCTCGGATTTGTCGTCACTTTAGCTGTGTTGGGTATACATTCCATGTCATGGAGTGGGCCTTAAATCAAGTTTTAAGAAGTAAATGATTACTCTTACAGATGTAAGTTTTTTTTTTTCCACCAATGCACCAGTCTGTCTTATTAGCAGGTTGCTGTAGTATGTCACAGGATTTTTTCTGGATAATATTACAGTTACTCCATTTGAGTTGATGTTGATTATTGGTTTCTTGTTTATAGCTTTGACTGTGTTGAGGCATTCTCTTTGTAGCCATAGATTCTCTAGTATGTTTATCATGAAGATATGTTGATTTTTTCCTATTTTTTGCAGCTATTGGATGATCATGTGGTTTTTGTCTTTAAGTCCATTTATGTAGTTAATTATATTTATTGACTTGTGTATGTTGAATTATCCCTACATTTCATGGATGAGGCAACTTGGTCATGGTGTATAATCCTTTTTGATATATTTCAGTGTTCAATTTGCAAGTATTTTATTGAGTATTATTGAGTATATTTTTTATCAAGGATATTGGCTTTTAGTTTTCTTTCTTGCATATATGTGTTACGTGTGTATCTTTATTTGGTTTTGGTATTAGAGTAATAATGGTTACATAGAAGGACTTTGGGATTGTGCTTTCTGTTTCCATTTTTTGAAATTGTTTAAGAGGTTTGGCTGTAGATCTTTGAGTGTTTGTAGAATTCTGCTGTGATTCAATCTGGTCTTGGGCTTTTTGAGTTGGAAGAACTTTTATTACTATTTCAACCTCTTTGCTTGTTTAGGTTGTTCACTTCTTGGTTTAATTTTGGTGGTTTGACTGAGTCTAGAAATTCATCCATTTCTTTGAGGTTTTTCAGTTTAATGGACTACAGGTTTTTAAGATATTCCCTTACAGTATTCTGAATTTTTTGGTGTCTATTGTAACGTTTTCCTGATCATTTCTGATTCTGTTAATTTTTGTCCTCTCTTTCTTACTCATGGTTAGTTGGCAAGAGTTTGTCTATTTTTTTTATGTTCTCAAGGAACCAGCTCTTGGATTAATCAAGTCTTTGTATTGCTTTCTTTGTTTCTATTTTATTAATTTTTGCTCTAATTATTTTCTTGCCATTGACTTGGCTTGGATTTGGTTTGCTCTTGTTTTTTTCAAATTTTTGAGTTGCATCAGTGTAATAGGCTCCCAGATCTTAGCATGAACAAAGACTTAGTTCATAGCTCCTGGAAAGTTCCCCAGTAAAAATTCCTAAATTTACTACAATGCTTTTTGGCTTTTGTAGTCTGTGTCTTGCTAACTTAAGTGTGCCAACCCAGATACAATTTTGGGGCACAAAACGTAAAGATGTATAAGACTTGCAATTGCAAGACTTGGACAAGTTCTCCATATAGCCACCAGCCAGCAATAAAGACTTTTTTGTTCATCTTTAAAAGTATCTGTGTAATGGTCTCTGATGTATTTACCTTGCAGTATCATTAAGACATTTACTTGCACTCTTTCTGATATTTTAAGGTAGGCATTCAGAACTATAAATTTACCTCATAGGACTGCTTTAAATGTGTCTCAGAGGTTTTGTTGTGTTCTCGTTTTGATTTAATTTCAGAACATTTTTTATGCCTTTCTTGATTTATTCTTTGACCTATTGATCACCCAGTTTGAGCTCTTTAATATCCATGAGGTTGTGTTTTGACTATCAACTGTTTGCTATCAGTTTGAAGTTTTATGGCATCATAGTCAGATAGGACCCATGGAGTTATTTTCATCTTTTTTGAATTTGTAAAGATTTCTTTTGTATCCTAGATTGGGGTCTATTTTGAAAATCTTTTGTGTACTGCTGAGTATAATGTGTATTCTTTGATGTTTGGGTAGAATATTCTGTAGATATCTGTTAAGTACATTTGATATATGTTGTCAAAAAATCTAGAATTTTTATGATTCTTTTTTGTCCAGATGTCTAATGTAGAAAGTATGGTATTGAAATTACCTACTATTAATGAATTTATGTTTGCTAATTTGTGTCTTTAAATCCCATACTACATTTTTTTAAATGTGTAGCAGCATAATTTGGCACATAAGTGTTTGGCATAGTAGTGTCTTCTGGGTAACTGTTCCATGATTAGAGTAAAGTACCACTCCTTAGCTCTTCTAGTTTATTTTTACTTTATTCCTATTTTGGTAAATATAGGAATAGTGACACTTGTTTGCTTCCTGCTTCCATTTTCCTGTAATGTTTTTCTTTTTTTTTATCTTTTACTCTAAGGTAATGTCCATCTTTAAAGCTAAATTGTGTTTCTTGTAGGCAACAGATATATGGATTTTGTTTCTTCATCAATTCTGCCAGCCTCTGTGTTTTGACTGAAGGATTGAGATCATTAATATTTAGATTTATATGGAAATGTGTATGTTAATTTCAGTCATTATACTGTTTATTTTCTCAGTGGTACTTTGTTTTTTAATAATTATGGCTTCTTATTTCTTACCACAGTATCATGACTATGCTCATTCCTTTCTGTATTTTTTTAGGCTTGTTCTGTTGGATATAATTTTTATTTAGGATTCTTACAATCATGCAATGTTTTACTTTCTCCTTCAAATATGGCAAATAGTTTTTCTGGATGTATTACTGTAAGTTGGTCATTTTAGGACTTGGAGTGCTTTGATTCATTCTCTTTTGGCTTTCAAAGTTTAAATTAGCTGTTATTCTAGTGGATTTTTCCTTATATGTGATTTGTATTTTTTTCTCTTGCTGTTTTTATGTATTTTCTTTGTTCTGTTTAGTGTTTTAAGAATGATATGCTATGGAGGTTATTTCTCCAGTCTTGTCTATTTGGTGTTTTATGTTTTGGTTTTTTTATCTTCATGGGTGTGTCTTTTCTTAGTTTGGGGAAGTTTTCTTCTATGATCTTGTTGAAAATTTGATCTATATTCTTTACTTGGGATCCTTCCCTATCTATGATCCTAGTTCAAGGTTTTGTCTTTTCATGGTGTCCCACATTTCCTGTATGTTGCTTACTTGGGATATTTTTTCTTTCACTTTTTTTTTCTAACTTGGTCTAAAGCCTTTGCTTTTTCTTTGCATATCAATATTATGTCATCTGCTCAGTTCATTCTATTTGTAAGGCTTTCCTTTGAATTTTCAAGTAGGGTTATTGAGGTTTTCAATCTCATTTTTATTTTAGATTGAGTTCTCATCAGTGTCTTTACTTTTTTTTTATCTAATTCCATTTTCAAATCTTGTATTGCTTTGTCATTTCCACCAGCCTTAAGTTTGTATTTTCTTTGATATCACTTAAGTGGCTACTCTCCTTATGTTCTTTCTCTTTAATTTCATTGATTGTTTCTTTTAGTTTTCTTCATATTCCTTGAATTCTTTGACAAAATTTATGATTGTTCTTTTAAATTCTGTGTTCTTGAGTTCATCTAAGTAATTCTCATTGGCAAACCCTTCTACAGAGCTGGAATGTTTTGAATGGGAGTTACTGGCTGATCTTTCACACTGTTTGCAATTTTGTATTGAGATTTGGGCATGAATGTCCTAGTTCTATTTCTGATATGGGCAGAGCAAGTTGGGTTAGAGGAAAGGCTGTAAGAGTGGTTTGTGGTTAGAGGTTGTGGTTGGCTTAGGTACAATGAAGGGATGTGTATACTATGGACTCAACTGGTGTGTAGAATGTGTATTCTGGTTCAAACCTGGAGTATAGGAGCAGATCTGGGTGTTTGCGAGTGTGTGTGGGGAGGATCATTCACACTCATTGTGATACACTGTAGATGGAGACTGCTCATTCATTTTTCAGCCACCCAGACCCGAGTAATCATGCAAAAACTATATTAATTACACCACTGTTTGGCCAATAACTTAGGCACATTCCTAGTTAGCTCTAACGTTTTAAATTAACTAATTTCTATTAATATGTATATCACCACAAGGCTGTGGCCTACTGGTAAGGTTATAGCGTCCTTCTCCTTTGGCAGCTACATGGCATCTTCCTGACTCTACCTACTCTCCTCTCTTTCTCTGTTCTGATCCCCTCCTGTCTTTATTCTGCTAAGCTATTGGCCCAAACAGATTTCTTTATTCATCAACTAATAAAAGTAACACTTATATAGAGGGACATCCCACATCATCTCTCCTTTTCTGTCTAATTAAAAAGAAGGTTTTTTCTTTAACACAGTAACATTACATATAGCAAAACAGGCATCAAACAAAAATTATAGTTACAATATTTAGTATATTTGTATCTAAAATTTTATATCAAATTTATCTTTTATCATATCCAAGGAAAACTGTAACTATAAATATCTGTCTTCAACCTCATCAAAGACCCCAGAAGGATGTAATATTACCTAAGTGAACAGAAAGTGCATTGTAAGCAACTACCAAAACTCCAGAATTGTCAGAAACATCTCACTGCCTAGACAGTCACCTAAAGTTCTTCTGAAATGCTGGTGCATCCATCTTCAGCCTATAGGCCCATTATATCTGCCAGACTTTTCCATGGAGCACGAAATTTGAAAGACTGTTTTACATATATTGGAAGTTTGTTAGTCACTTTCTTCTGTGTCCTGAAGAATGTCTGGCAGACTCTTTCATGTAGCAAGAACCTGGAAAGACTATCTCACCTTCTTTTGGCAAGTTAGGCAGTCATTTTTTGTGGGTCCTGTATGTCCAATATATGTAGCATACCATCAAGCAGCCCACACAAGAACAGTCTTTTGTTCAAATGGCTAGTCTTGTCACATTGAAGGCAAATTCCATAATGAGTTTCTTCAATGTCCACCAACCCTTCTAAAGTAATTTTTGCTGCCAGAAGTAATCATGTCTCACTGTCAAGAAAAGTCTAAGTTCTTAAAACCCTTTAAATGCTGTGTTCTGTAGGTCTTTGAAGTGTTGAAGATTATCTATCTAAATGAAATATATCTCTGTATATCTAGAAAACCTAACTAACACGGCTACAAGTTTGACCATTATAAGTGACTACCTATTAATCTGTAACTTTAATTATACATTATATTTTTTAATGAATTGCTCAAACACAAAACCTTAAACAAGAGCAGAAATACATATACACAGTGTAACAAAACTGACCTTAAATTTGTATCAATAGACCAAAACCCATTTAAATGGATCTTTGTATCCAATGCAAAGTATTGATCTCTATATTATATCCCCCTTATTTATTTTAGAAGTTGACTATGACCATTAATCACTTATAACCAACCCCCTCTAAATAAAAATAAACATTTATAAACAGTAAATTTGAAAATTTGGGCTTTAATCTCTTTAAACTGCTTCCTATTGTTTGTTGGGCAATGTATTTTTAGAGTTCATGGAAACCTTTTGGGGGTTCTTGTTCCATCAACCCACATTATCCTGAAAGGAATCCATACATTCTCATCTTCTGTGAAAACAACAGTAGAACCTCTTTTCCAAAGTAATATAGCCTTAAACTCAAATTTTCAAGTCAAGATACTTTTATATTGGTTTAGCTTAGTCCCAACATTCAAATGTCTTTCAGCAGTTAATTCATTAACAGTCAAAAAAATCCAAAGAAAATATGATAATACAGATAATCCAGACTTTCTGTGTATATTCCATCTTTACATGACATTTTCTAGTACTTTTTAATATTTATTATATTTACTCCTTTAATCTATGACCATCTGTACTCTATTACTTTTACTGTCTCTTTAAAGACTTTGTTTTATTTTTAAAACTATTTTTTATAACTGTCTATACTCTTTTTCTTCTCTCTCCCAAGCCTATGCACATTTTTTTAAACACACTTCTGACCTGTTCAGTGGTTTATTTATGTCTGAATTTGTCTTTATTGTGTATCTGTAATCATTTTCTGATTAGGAGAGCTTTTGTTAATGCTAAGTGGGCATGGCTAAGATTAATGCTGTAGCCTTGCATGTTGTCTCTGCCCCATCCAACATAGTGGAGGAATTAATTGCCTCTGCAAGCCATGATCACTGCCCCAGCTCCACGGACATCTCTATGTTGCTATAAAGCAGGTTGTAGCACTCTGCTCACAAACTCCATCTAAATGCTCTGTAACAGGACCTCCCAAAAGATCAAGAGCCATTCATGCCACCAGCATAAACCAGGAAGCTTTCTATTAAAGAAACTGTGATGTTGCTTGCAGTCAGCAAACAGAGCCTATCAGAAAAAAATGCAGCTACCAAGAAGCTCCAATTGACTCCCATTTTTGTGGTTTTAGAAGCCCTTTTTATTTTTAAACATTTTTAGGTCTTATTTGGATCCATGCCCCAGAATGTGGGCACCATTTTGGAGATGGAGACTGTTTGTTTCCTGGCTGCCAAGACACAAATAACCACTCAAAAAGCTGTATTAATTACAACACTATTTGGCCAATATCTTAGGTGTCTTTCTAGATAGTTCTTACATTTTAAATTAACCCATTTCTATCAATCTGTGCATCACCATGAGACTGTGCCCTACCAGTAAGGTTCTGGTGTCCTTCTCCTTTGGCAGCTACATGGTGTCTCCATGACTCCATCTACTCTCTCTCATCTCTGTTCTGATTTCCCACCTGACTTTACCCACTAAACTATTGGCCCAAACAGCTATATTCATCAACAAATAAAAGCAACACATATACAAAAGGACATTCCAAATCAATATACCCTGAATAGGGGTATGTATGTTCAGGCTGGTTGGGAAGGTTGGGTGAAGCATAGGAAGATGTGTGTTGATCATGGCAGGCAGGGCAGGTCCTGGAAGAATTAGAGGTTGATTGTGGCATTGGCAAGATATCAGAAAGTAGATCAGAGCACTACATGTGAGAACCAGACTAGGTCTAAGGATCTGTGAGGGTTCATGGAAGTGAAGATCAGGCAGACTCACTGTGCTGGACCCTGGGGAAGGATATGCAAGATCTGGCTGAGTAGATGTGTTGCTCTGTAATTTGTTATCTTTAGTGTATCAGTGATATGCATGAACTGTTAAGGCAACAGATTCTGTTATTTTGTAATATTTTTCTGCCTCATAGAAATGACCTCATTTTATGCTGGCACTGTGTGTTGTTCTAGTGCCATATTATTGTGAGAGTAAATATTCCTCCATTTCAGACGAAGTCTCTAACATCAGTTTATGATTTTGCATCTCTATTTTAGCTCCTTTCACAAATGATCTCAAACATTTTACCATTTGTTCTAGATCATGTATTAGATAGAAAAAAGAGAAGAAAGAGGAAAGGAGAGGAGAGGGACACTGGAGGAAGAGGGAGGGGCAGGAGAGAGGAGGACAGGTCTTCTATTGGGGTCATTTTTAAATAGACATGTGCTAGTTTATTAGCCTGCACAGAGGCGATCTTTATTATCAGAGTAACAGTAATGTCTCTAATATTCTTCACTGTTCATTTGTGATAATAAATGTTCACTTGAGTAGGCACTGCCTTCATCCTTCACACGTTCACCCTTTCTTCACCTGTCTTTACATCCATATTGCTCTGTGAGCCCCAAAACCCAGTCACTTTTCAGGCTTCTAGTTTACTTGTACCTACTACAGAAGAAGCTTTTCTAAATTTTGAACTGTGGTCTCTGTTTGGTTCCTTTTTTAAATGAAATTTAAATCAAGTCTGTATTCCTGACATTTGTCATTATTATTATTTCCCCAATGATTGATTGAAATATTTCATTGATATACATGGCCTTGTTTTCAGTGGGCACCTACTGCCCATATTCTTTATGTCTACTGTTGTAATTTGTGTTAGAATGCTTGGTTGGTCCCAAGCCACCTCTCCAAGGATGTCCCAAGATGATACTAAAACACATATAAGGAGTCAGGCAACTGAAGATTATCAATTAAGTTATAGGCTCTAATCCCAATTGTTTTTGTGTTTTACTCCAAAATTTGTGTCAGAATTTCACCTCACTACACAAAGTACTGTTTTATGTTTGTTTGTGTTTAGTTTTTAACACTAATTCCAACCTGGTTCATGGCTATTTAGACCTTTACCCCGCTAATTTTCCTCCCTTATAAATAACATGGCTATTTGGACTCATGGTTAAGTTGATTTTTTTCCCTAACTAAAGCTTTAGTTATTAACTTTGAGTTAGAGCAAATTAATGATTCATGTGTATGCTTTATATAACTTCATTAAGAAATGGTCTTTTTCAAGCATGTTTTATTTGGATTTTTTTCTGCCATTAGATTTACAAACTCAGAACCATGGAGTTAAAGAAGCAGAAATATTTACCCATGTGATCTGAAAAGAGAAGAAGAGATACAGTTAGACAAATCAGGTACTGTTGTTGGTTTTTTATTTTTTATTCTTTGACTTTTTGAGATGGGGACATCAGTCAAATAAATCCAAATAAATCACCACAAAGTCTTATTCTTTCTTATAAATGCCCAACCTTAGCTTTGCTTGTTTCTAACCAGCTTTTCTTAACTTAAATTATCCCATCTAACCTTTGCCTCTGTACTTTTTCCTTTTCTTACTTCTGTAACCTTACTTTCATTCTTACTCCATTACTGACTGTGGTGAATGGCTGGCCTCTAGTGTCCTCCTCTCCTTGTTCTATTTTGCTCCTTCTTTCTCTCCTCCCAGATTTCTGGAGTTGGTCAGTGGTGGCACACGCCTTTAATCCCAGCACTCAGGAGGCAGAGGGAGGTGGATTTCTGTGAGTTCAAGGCTAGCCTGGTCTATTACAGCTAGTTCCAGGACAGGCTTCAAAAGCTACAGAGAAACCTTGTCTTGAAAAAAAATTAAAACAAACAAAAACATTTGTCCCTTTTATTTATTCCCCCTGCCTGCTGTTCTCTTTCTTCAATATTCAGCTCTTCATTAGACCATCAGGTGTTTTGGACAGGCAAAGAATCAGAGTTTGACAGAGTTAAACAAATGCAACATAAAAGAATGTGACATGTCTTTGCATCATTAAAACAAATATTACACAGCATAAGCAAATGTAGCACATCTTAAAGTAATATTCTACAGCAAGGTAACCATAATCTACCTGTGTTTTCACATTGTTTCTGAACACTAATACAACTGTCACTATATTCATATTTGCAAAGATAGGATATATGGTTATTTGAAATGCTCTTTCTACATGTTTTCTGGTTTGTCCTCATATTTTCTCCCAGGAAACGTTAAGATAAAAAGGAAACAAATATAATGTCTTGATTATTGGTCACCATTAAGCAATGGAAAATTTATTTATTCTCTTAGTCATTATGTCTTGTGAAACAATTCAAGCTTAACATTGGAATCCATAATTGCATATATTAATGATATCACACAGAAAGGGTTATTCTGTTGCACCCTAATTAAGAAGCAACTTTTTCTGTTAATATAACTGATGATCTTCTCCTGTCAAAATGCATTAATATTCATTGACTATATTTTGTATGTGCTTGTGCAACAAATATATTTATAATAAGTAAAATAAATCATAGTTCAATCTCATTATTGAAAAACACTTATTTCTTCTTTGCAAGTCTTCTTGTCCACATCAAGTTTTTAATAAATACAAGCATGAAAATACACTATGCATTTTTTTAGAATCCAATGAGTCATCAAAATCTCCAAACTTTTCAAGTCTTCTCTTCTCCCCAAATATTCTATATCCTCTTCCACAACTTTCCCGAAATGAAGACATTATATACTATGAAAGAAATGCAAGCAATGGCTGATGGACTTGCTCAACTTCCAAACAATGGAATTTCTAACTACCCTATCAAACAAAGAGGATTTCTGTGTTCTACTCACTCCTTCTATTACTTTATATGAATGGTCTATGCCTGTGGCCATCAAGGACCAAATTTTCCAGATGCTTTCTTTGTCTCTCCTTCCTTGTCCGTTCAAAGACTCTTCTGATTGTCATCATATCCATTGTTGCTTATTTTTTTCTGCATATCAAACAATAAACTTGATACAAAAATCTTGACAGAGCACGCATCACCCCCTACTTCATTCCACCATGTTTTTGTAATAGCATTTTTTGAAAAAAGATATCATGTCCTACTTCACTTTATTTTAATCTCTCTGCCCATCTGAATTAGGCCTTCAAGATATCAATCCAGTTTTTCCTTTTCTAATCATTCGTAAGTTCTCAGGCACCTTTGACACAGTTGCTGCTGCTCCCTCTAAATGATTGACCATTGGAACACTAGAGGCCTCATTCCTGGCTCTTTATCCTTTTCAAAATGTCCTAGTTATTCTTTTCTTTGTTTGTTTCTTGTTATCTAGAAACTGAAGTCAAATGTTACTTATCTTAAAAGAATTTTTTTTCACTAATTTTGTTCTCAATTCATGTAATCATATTTTAAAATATTTATCTAGTAATTTTGGATTTTATTCAGTTATTTGCTTGTTACCTTCCTTCCTTAAGTCATGATAATAAGAGACTAGACTTTCTTTACTGTTCTCCATATTTTTTATTAATTTTTAAATTTGTTTTACATACCAAGCACAGTTTCCCCTCTCTCCTCTTCTCTATTCCCTCCCCAGAATACCTCCCATTTACTACCCCCATCCACTCCTCCTTCTCCCTTCAGAAAGGGGCATGCCTCCCATGGGAATCAGCAAAGCATGGCACTTTAAGTTGAGGCAGGACCAAGCTCCTCCCCCTGCTTCAAGGCTGGGCAAGGCAACCCACCATGGGAAATAGGTTCTCAAAAGCCAGCTCAAGTACCAGGGACAGGTCTTGATCCCACTGCTAGGAGCCCCCCAAAAACTGACCAAGGTACACAACTGCCACACACATGCAGAGAGCCTAGGTCGGTTCCAGACAGGCTCCCTTGTTGTGAATCTAGAGTTTCTGAACTCCCACAAGCCCAAGTCTCTGTGGGATTCCCTGTCATGACATTGACCACCCTGGCTCTTTTCAACAGGAAAGACTTCCTTAATTATTACTATTTCCTTAAGTCCCTGAACAGGTTTAGAATGAGTGCTTATCAAATATTTGTTGAAAAAATATATGGCTGGAAGTCAAAAGCTTTTTTTATACTCATAAAGATAAAAACCAATTAAACAGAAATGAAACTGTTTTGAACTGACATACCATACAATTTTTGCTTTATATTTGTTAAATATGCTGACTCAGAAAACCTTTCACATTTAGATTATAATAATGAATGGAGGATTCTGTTTAGTATTAGGTACAAAAAACTATTTGTGTACAGTTAAATAACGCATCTCTTTCTCTGATGGTAAACTTCTAAATCAGCATTTTACTTAAAGTTCACTGAATGTTTTAAGTACACTTGAGTCCATAATATTTTACTATTGATTCTAAAGCAAATTATCCAGTTGCTAATTGTGTCAAACAACCCACATTAGTAAAAGCTCTGGAAATCATAAATCCAAAATAGGTGACAGTGAGCTAAAGTTAATGAGTAGGCAAGCCTTCTTTGCTTCCTAGAGGACATAGAGGAAAATCTCTTGTGTTAGTTTCCAGGTCTCAGAGGTCTCAGTTTCTGTGGTCTTAAAGCTGTTTTCCTCTATGTTTAAAGAGAGTGACAGTGGCCCAATTCTCCCATACTATAAGTTTTCTTTTTCTGCCTTTTTCTACCTGTAAAGACAGTTGCATTTATATGGGGTTATCTCTCAAGCTCTGCTAAGTATCTTTCTATTTTAAAAGTTTTCTAAAAACTTTCTTTTATATTTTCATATAATTAAGTCATTTTCTCCTCCCCCCTTTTTCCCTCCAAATCTTCCCATATACCTGTCCTTACTCACTTCCAAATTCATGGCCTCTTTCATCATTAATTGTTATTTTTGGTGTACGTGTGTGTGTGTATGTGTGCTTTTAAATATATAATATAAGCTGCTCAGCCTGTATAGGGTTACTTCTATGTATGTTTTCAGGGACGACCATTTGGTATTGGAAAGCCATTTGGTATGCTCTTCCCTAGGGAAACTAGCCTACTCTCAGCATTCAATTGTCTGTAGTTCTTTGTGTAGCTGAGGCCTTTTGAAAATTCTGCTATGCAAGTTAACATGTTTATTGCTTTCTTTGTTCAGCTCCTCTCCTTTTTAGGCAGTCATATTAGTATGATTTTATGGGTTTCGCTTCTGACATTACTACAAGACTCAAACTCATCGCAAACTCGCCATTCCTCTGGTTTTTACACTCTTTCTGTCCTCTTTTGGCAATAATCCCTGAGCAGGAGTTATATTGGAGATGTATCTACTGGAATTTGGCTCCAGAATTGTGCATTTTGACTGGTTTTTAAATTTATAGGTGAACTGATGGAACTAGAAAACATCATATTGATTAATGTAATTATTTAATTCCACTTACATCCTCAGTTCCAGTTTGCCAAGTAACCTAATATAGATACATGTCCTAGGGGGCTAGAACAGGGACATCTTTGGGCGCTATTATTCTGCCTAGTATACTTCATTTTCTTACTTTTGAGGATCCATATCTATTACATATTCAAAGTACAGTCACCTTAACCCAAAGTTCATAAAGATCTCAGAATCTTATAAAATTCAAAAAGTCCACCAATGTTTCATTAACTCAAAAGTACAAAATCCCATTATCTGAATCAATGAAATTTATGGATGAGGTGTTTCATAAACCATGTTGAGGATCTTTCTCTCTTGTAAACCTTTGAATTGCAAAAAATTGGTTAACTGCTCCCAAAATACAAGGCAGGGAAGGCATAGGATATCAAAGATACATAAACAGCCTGGTTCAAGAACGGGGCAATGAAGCAGTAAGCAATTGGATTTTTCCTATGTACTCCAGACAATTTCAAAATGCCATGATATAAAAGTCATTTCTGAAATAAGTAAATGATACATTGCTATATTTGTGATGGTATATATTGTAGATAAATAAAGAAAACACAAGCACACCTTGCTTAATTAATAGCTTAAATTTCCAATGTCTGTTTAAGAGTCTGTTGCAGCTGGGCATGCGGGTTACACCTAAATCTTTAGAGGCTGAGACAAAGGACCTGTTATGAGTTTTAGGCTTGCTTGAAATGAATGGTGAGTTTCAAATTAGAATGGATGGACCTGGCTAAAGATCTGTATAAAGCAAAGTAAAAACAACAACAACAACAACAACAAAAACCAAAAAGAAACAATCACAAAGTTAGTAACTTAAAAGAAAAGGATATTCATCTATCTGGAGGGGTAAGCCGGCCAGACGCCCCGGGAATGGAATACAGGCACTCTCCAATCCCCTAAACTTTCTGGCCATTCAGCAGGGCTTCTCCCCGACTACAGGCTTTCTCTATTTATCCCATCCCAGCTTGCTCCCAAGTACCCCTTTCCAATTGTGAGGTCCTAGGTTCCCCCAACTCAGCCTGCTTCGGGACTGAGGGTATGGGTAGTGAGTGCTAATGCTGCAGGGGTTTCTTTGTTCCACTGAGCCTGCATCTACCAAGCCCACCCTTTTGTCTGGGAGGTCCTTGGCCAGCAAGTAGCCCTGCTCCTGTACCAGAAGATCTATTCGGAGGGGTAAGTGTGTCACTCTCCAATCTCCTAAACTTTCTGGCCATTCAGTGGGGCTTCTCCCCAGCTGCTAGCTTTCTATATTTATCTCATCCCTTCTTGCCCCCAAGCACTCCTTTCTATCTGCAGGGTCCTTAGATCCAACACCACAGCCTACTTAAGGGTGGAGGGGATCTGAGAGACAACTCCAGTGCTGAGGGGACCTAAGAGAGGGCAGACCAAGGAAAACCCCCACGTACCCAGTTAGCCACAACAAAGATCGGACCAAGCCACCAAGACTCTCCTGACCGCATTTGAAGGAAGAGATGGGCAGGCACCAATGCAAGAATTCCTACAAAAACCTGAAAAGCAACATGATAACACCAGAATCCAGTGAACATGCAACAGGAAGACTTGAACACCCTAATCGAGAAGAAATAGAAGAAATCGACTTTAAACATTATGAAACATTATGAAACTTTAACATTATGAAAGTGATATAGACCATGAAACAGGATGTGAAAAACTCCCTTAAAGAAATGAGAAGACTAACAAAAAGTTAGAAGAAATGAATTAATCCCTCAAAGATACCCAAGAAAACCAAGAAAAAGCAATCAAACAGGTAATGAAAACTGAAATGGAGGCAATGAAGAAAACACAAACCGAGGGATGGCTGGATATGGAAATCTGGGTAAATAAACAGGAACTACAGAGACAAGTATAACCAACAAAATACAAGAGACGAAGAAAGAATTTCAGATGCTGAAGATACTAGAGGAAATAAACTCATTGATGAAAGAAAACAGCAAATCCAACAAATTCTTAACACAAAACATCCAGGAAATCTTGGACACCATGAAAAGATCAAACCTAAGAATAATAGGGGTAGAAGAAGGAGAAGAATTACAGCTCAAAGGCCCAGAAAATATATTCAACAAAATCCTAGAAGAAAACTATCCCAACTTAAAGAAGGATATTTCCTATGAAGGTAAAAGAAGCATACAGAACACTGAATAGATTGGATAAAAATAATCCCCTTACCATATAATAATCAAAACACAAAACAAAAAGAATAAAGAAAGAATATTAAGAGCTGCAAATGAAAAAGGTCAAGTAACATATAAAGGTAAAGCTATCAGAATTACACCTGACTTCCCTATGGAAACCATGAAAGCCAGAAGGTCTTGGATAGATGTGCTGCAGACACTAAGAGACCATGGATGCAAGCCCAGACTACTATACCCAGCAAAGCTTTCTTTCACCATTGATGGAGAAAACAAGATGTTCCATGACAAAAATCAGATTTAAACTATATGTGCCCACAAACCCAGCCTTACAGAAAGTACTAGACTGAAAACCGCAACCCAAGGAGGCCAAAAACAGCCACAATAGCACAGACATCTGACAACCCTTCACCAGCACAACTCAAAGAAGGGAAACACACAAACACTACAAAAATAACCGGAGTTAACAACCACTGGTCATTAATATCACTTAATATCAGTGGACTCAATTCACCTATAAAAAGGCACAAGTTAAGAGAATAGATATGAAAACAGGATCCAACATTTTGCTGTTTACAAGAAATACACCTCAACCACAAAGACAGACATTACCTCAGAGTAAAGGGTTGGGAAAAGGTTATTCAATCAAATGGACCTAAGAAACAAGCAGGTTGGCTATACTAATATCTAACAAAATAGACTTCAAACTATAATCAATCAGAAGAGATGGAGGACACTTTATACTCATAACAGGAACAATTCATCAAGATGAAGTCTCAATCCTAAATATCTATGCCCCTAATATAAAAGCACCCACATATGTAAAAGAAACATTGCTAGAACTCAAAGGACACATCAAACCCCACACACAAATAGTAGGAGATTTCAACACTTGTCGCTCACCAATGGATAAGTCAACAAGACAGAAACTTAACAGAGAAATAAGAGGACTAACAGTGTAATGAATCAAATGGACTTAATAGACATCTATAGAACATTCCACCCAATTAGGAAAGAATATATCTTCTTCTTAGCATCTCATGGAACCTTCTTGAAAATTGATCACATACTCAGTAACAAAGCAAACATCCACAGATCCAAAAAAATTGTAGTAACCACCCATGTCTTATTGGATCACCATGGAATAAAGTTAGAATTTAACAACAATTCTACCCCCAGAAAGTCTACAAACTCATGGAAACTGAGCAGTCAACTACTGAACCACCCCTGGGTCAGGGAAGAAATAAATAAAGAAGTTAAAGTCTTCCTTGAATTCAGTGAAAATAAAGACACAACATACCCCAACCTATGGAACACTATGAAAGCAGTGCTAAGAGGAATGTTCATAGCACTAAGTGCCCACATTAAAAAAAAAAGATAAAGCTCACATTAGAGACTTAACAGCACAGATGAAAGCTCTAGAAAAAAAAAAGAAGCAGACTCACCCAGGAGGAGTAGAAGACTGGAAATAATCAAACTGAGGGCTGAAATCAACAAAATAGAAACACAGAAAACAATCCAAAGAATCAATGAAACAAAGAGCTGGTTCTTTGAGAAAATCAACAAGATTGACAAACCCATATCCAAAATAATCAAAAGGCAGAGAGAGAACACTCAAATTAACAAGATCAGAAATGAAAAGGGGAACATAACAACAGACACTGAGGAAATTCAGAGAATCATTAGGTCTTAATACAAAAGCTGTATGCCACAAAGTTGGAAAATGTAAAAGAAATGGACATTTTTTAAGATAAGTACTATATACCAAAATTAAATCAAGACCAGGTGAACAATTTAAATAGACCTATAAGTCATGAGGAAATAGAAGCTGTCATAAAAAAAAAAAAAACTTCCAACCAAAAAAAGCCCAGGACCATATGGTTTTAATGTAGAATTCTACCAGAACTTCCAAGAAGAGCTGATACCTATACTCCTTAATGTGTTTAACATAATAGAAACAGAAGAGTCATTGGGAAACTCTTTTTATGAAGCTACAGTTA
>PVIU01025538.1:0-23567 GCA_004026605.1 Ondatra zibethicus
TGAGGATAAAGCCTCTACAACCTCTGGACAAGAGTGAGAGGAGGTACCAGAGGGGGGAACAGAAAGGAGAGTTGTGGGGTTCAGGGCAGGACTGGAAGTCAAAGTAATTTGGGGGGTTCTCTAGAAACAGTAAGTGAAAAGTCTGGACTTGTGAAGGCCCAAAGAGGGAGAGAGAGGAGTGTCTAAGAAGGTCTGAGAGGCGATGGGTGGAATATTCTATGACTGGCCCAGACAAGGTGATCTTGAGAACTTCCTGAGTGAGTTCACCTGCTGCTGTCAGGGCTCTTAGACACGGTTTCCATCCATAGATGGTGATATCCAGCTGTTCAGATAAAAAGGTGACATCCCAATTCAAAGGCCCAGCAACTCCCGTGGCCACTCCTGACCCCTCATCTGGATAGAGATGGTAAGGCTTTGTGAGTTCTGGAAGAGCAAGGGCAGGAGGTGTTAGAAGGACATCTCACAGTAGAGAGGAGTGGTGATGGAGAATGCCTGTATGGGTGAGAGGTCCCTTGAAAGTCTCTCTGGCTGCCTGGTACAGCAGCTTGGCTCTAATGGAAAAGTTAGGTATCCAATGGTGAAAGAACCCCAACAGACCCAAAAATGAGAGGATCTGAGCCCCTGTGGTTTGAGGATGTAAATCCCGCAGTGCCTGGACCCTGTCAGAGTTGAGGGTCTTAACCCAAATATACCACTGTAGGAGAACATAGCTGAGCCTTATTTGATGAAACTCAATATCCCAGGGATCCAAGGAAGTTCAGGAGTGCAGAGGTGTCCTGTTGGGACAGAGACAATGTAGTACTGCAGAGAAGTAGGTCGTCCATATACGGGAGGAACATATTGGAACCTGCGTCAAAGTTTGAGAGATCTTGAGCTATAGCTTGGCCAAAGAAATGGGGGCTGTCTCAAAAACTTTGAGGTAGAACAGTCCAGATAAGCTGTCTGGAGGACCAAGAGTCAGGGTCCTCCCAGGTGAAGTCAAAGAGGACATATGAGTCAGGCTGTACAGGGACAGTAAAGAAGACATCTTTTAGGTCTAGAACTGTAAAGTAGGAGATGGTAGGAGGAACGTTAGACAGGAGATTGTTAACCACTGAGTGAACTATAATGACTGCCTCATTTATGAGGCAGAGGTCTTGAATTAGGCTGTAAGCACCAGAAGACTTCCACACAGGAAGAATTGGAGTGTTGCAAGGTGAGTCAATAGGAATTAAAAGTTCTTGAGATAGGAGATGGGTGATGATAGACTTAAGGCCTCAGTGGTGGGTTTTAGAAATAGGAAACTGGGGTCTGGAAGGGAAGGATGAAGGGTCTTTAAGGTGAACTAGCACTGGCTGGTGGTGAGTAGCAATCACAGGAGTAGAAGTGTTCCATTCTTGTGGATCTAATTGATAAGTGATTGTAGGGACAGAAAAGTCTTGGGTAGGAACCTAAGAGGCTGTTAAAGTGAGAAGAAAGCGTGACTCAGGAGAGTGTGTGGGGGCTAAAGTGAGTGTGGCCCTGAAGTGGCTAAGAATATCTTGACCCAGCAAAAGTTCTGGGCAAGCAGGTATCACTAAGAAAGAATGAGAAAAATATTGTCCTGCAAGAATGCAGGGCAGTGGCAAAGTTTTAAGTGGGGAGGAATGGGTCCCGTCTATCCCCATAACTGAAATTGGTGAGGAGAACTTAAGTCCCAAGTGAGATGTTAGAACAGAATAGGTAGATCGCGTGTCCAAAATAAAAGTAATGGACTTACCCTCTACCTTTAGCTTTACCCTAGGCTCAGACAGGGTTATGGGATATACCAAGTCTGGGCAGCATCAATCCTCTGCAAGGCTGAGAAATTCGAAGGCTAGCACAGTTTCACTTGCTGATATTTGTGCGGCTGGACCTCCATGGCATGGCATAGAGGAAAAGCCTAGATGGGGTCATTGTGACTTCTAGTGTTCAGGATGCTGGCAAATAGGGCATATCCTTGAAGGTGGCATAGTGCAATATCATGCCACATGACCATTTAGGCCACACTTGAAATAGCTTGCCTGTGAGGTTGACTTAGGCTGGGCTCCATCAGGGTAGAGCCTTGTGGTTGGCTTCCCTTGCTCCCCTTCCTGTGACCTTAGGGCAGCTGCTAAGGCCTGGGCCTGTGTATTAGCTGCTTGTTGTAGCCTTGTCTGTTGGAAAGATTCAGATGTTTCTTCTCGGGCATTAAAATGTTTAAAGGCCATTTTCACCAATTCCCATATAGGGGTTTGGGTACCCTCCTCAAACTTTCTTAACTTTTTCCTAATATCTGGTGCTGACTGAGAAATAAAATGGGTAGCCAACACCATGGCTCCCACTGGGAAGGCTGCATCTAGCCTGGAATATTGTACCATGGTCTCTTGTAACCGATTTTAAAAAATGGCAGGATTTTCATCTGCAAGCTGTGTAATCTCTCAGAGTTTGTCAAAAGTAAATGCATTTTCTGAGACCATTTTCATACCCTGAGGGAGAAAATAACCCATGACGTCCAGCCTCTGTCAGCCGCTTTGGCCAGGTTGGTAGTCCCAGTGTGGTTCTGTGGCCAGCACAGCCACGATTCCCACAGGGACTGTATTGTCTACCAAATGAGTCTGGTCTGCATACTGCCTAGCTGCTAGCTGAATTCTATTTTGCTCCTCAGGAGTGACAGTAGAAGCTTGGATGACATAAGAGTCATGCCAAGTTAGATCATAGGTCTGGGACAAATGACAAAACTCTTTGATATAAGCAGAAGGATTAGTAGAAAAGGAACTTGGGTGCTTCTCTATCTGAGATCTGGAAGAGTAAAGGAAACATGAACTTTTTGTTTTTTATTTTTCCATTCAAAAATTTACACTTCCTCCCCTTCTGCCATTCCCCTCCTGCTCACCCACTAACTCTCCTCCCTCCCCCTCCATCCTTAAGAGAGAGCAGGGTACCCTGCCCTGTGGGAAGTACAAGGACTTCCCCCTCCATCCCGGCCTAGGAAGGTGTGCATCCAAATAGACTAGGGTCGCAAAAAGATAGTCCACACCAATTGGCAGCAACATTGAGAGAGTCCAGTTTGATCATATGCTCATTCAGTCCTGGTCCAGCTTGATTTGGTGAGCTCCCATTAGATCAGGCACACTGTCTCATTGGGTTGACAAACCCTTCACGGTCCTAACTTCCTTGCTCATCTTCTCCCTCCTTCTGATCTTCAACTGGACCTTGGGAGCTCAGTCCATTGCTCTGATGTGGATGTGGTTCTCTGTCTCTATCTCTATCAATCAGATGAAGTGTCTATGGTGATATTCAAGATATTCATCAGTGTGACTATGGGACAAGTCTCTGCTGCCCAAGGACCTAGCTGGGACAACGCCATGGCAACTGGGATCCCTTCTAGAGGCAAGTCTCTTGCCAACCCTAAAATGGCTACCTTAATGTAGCTATCTTCTTCCCTGCTCCTATATCTGCCCTTTCTCCGTCTCCACCCTGCCACTCTCCCAAACTCTCCCCAGTCCTTCACTTATCCATTCTACTTCTCCCTCTCCCCTTCCCTGAGCCCTACCCCCATCCTTACTCCCATGCCTGTGCTGCCAATTTTTGCCTGGCGATCTTGTTTGCTTCCAATTTTCAGGAGGATCTATATATGATTCTTTTGGGTTCACCTTGCTATTTGGCTTCTCTAGGCTTGTGAACTATAGGCTTAATGTCCTTTGTTTATGGCTAGAGACCACTAATGAGTGAGTACATACTACATTCATCTTTTTGGGTCTGGGTTATCACACTAAGGATAGTGTTTTCTATTTCCATCCATTTGCATGCAAAATTCAAGATGTCATTGTTTTTTACTGCTGAGTAGTACTCTAATGTGTATATATTCCACACTTTCTTGATCCATTCTTCCATTGAGGGGCAACAAGGTTGTTTCCAGGTTCTGGCTAGTACAAATAATGCTGCTATGAACATAAATGAACAAATGTTTTTGTAGTATGATTGGGCATCTCTTGGGTATATTCTCAAGTGTGGTATTGCTTGATCCTGAGGTAGATTGATTCCCAATTTCCTGATTTCCAAAGTGGTTGCACAAGTTTGCATTCCCACCAGCAATGGATGAGTGTTCCCCTTATTCCATATCCTCTCCAGCATAGGCTATCATTGGTGTTTTTGATTTTAGCCATTCTGACCGGTGTAAGATGGTATCTCAAAGTTGTTTTGATTTGCATTTCCCTGATGGCTAAGGAAGTTGAACATGACCTTAAGTATCTTTTGGCCATATGAACTTCTTCTGTTGAGAATTCTCTGTTCAGATCATTAACCCATTTTTTAATTTGGGTATTTAGAATTTTAGTGTCTAGATTCTTGAGTTCTTTGTATATTTTGAAGATCAGATCTTTGTCTGATATGGGGTTGGGGAAGATCTTCTCCCATTCAGTAGGATGCCTTTTTGTCTTAATGACTTTGTCCTTTGCTTTACAGAAGCTTCTCAGTTTTAGGAGGTCCCATTTATTCATTGCTGCTCTTATTGTCTGTGCCACTGGGGTTATACATAGGAAGTGGTCTCCTGTGCCCATGTATTGCAGGCTACTTCCCAATTTCTCTTCTATCAGGTTCAGTGAGGTTGGATTTATATTGAGGTGTTTAATCCATTTGGACTTGATTTTTGTGCATGGCGATAGATAAGGTTCTATTTTCATTCTCCTATAGGTTGACATCCAGTTATGCCAGCACCAATTGTTAAAGATGCTTTCTTTTCTTCCATTGCATAGTTTTAGCTTCTTTGTCAAATATGAAGTGTTCTTAGGTATGTGGATTAATATCCGGGTCTTCGTTTCAATTCCATTGGTCGACATCTCTGTTTTTATGCCAAAACCAAGCTGTCTGCATTACTGTAGCTCTGGGTTTTTTGTTTTTCCATATAAAGTTAGTTATTGTTCTCTCAAGGTCTATGAAGAATTTTGTTGGGATTTTGATGGGGAATGTATTGAATCTATAGACTGCCTTTGGTAAAATTGCCATTTTTACTATATTAATCCTATCATTCCAGGAACATGGGAGATATTTCCATTTTCTGTTATCCTCAATTCTTCAATTTCTTTCTTCAAGGCCTTAATGTTCGTGTCAAATAGATCTTTCACTTCCTTGGTTAGTATTACACCAAGATAATTTAGGCTCTTTGTGGCTATTGTGAAAAGTGATGTTTCTCTGATTTCCCTCTCTGCTTCTTTATCCTTTGTGTATAGGAAGGCTACTGTTTTTTTCAGTTGATCTTATATCCTGCCACATCACTGAAGGTATTTATCTGCTATAGGAGTTCTTTGGTAGCATTTTTGGAGTCACTTATGCACACTATTATATGATCTACAAATAATGAAAGTTTGACTTCTTCTTTTCCAGATCGAGTCCCCTTGATCTCTTTATGTTGTCTTATAGCTATTGCTAGAATTTTGAGCACTATATTGAAGAGATATATAGAGAGTGGACAGCCTTGACTTGTTCCTGATTTTAGTGAAATGCTTTGAGTTTCTCTCCATTTAATTGGATGTTAGCTGTCATCTCGCTGTATATTGCTTTTATTATATTTAGATATGATCCTTGTATCCCTAATCTCTCTAAGACCTTTATCATAAAGGGCTGTTGAATTTTGTCAAATGCTTTTTCAGCATCTAATAAAGATGATCATATGTTTTTTTTTCTTTCAGTTTATTTATTTATTGGAGTATATTGATAGATTTTCATATGTTGAACTGGACCTGCATCTCTGGGATGAAGCCTACTTGATTATAATGGATGATTTTTTTTTGATGTGGTCTTGGATTCGGTTTGCCAGTATTTTATTGAGAATTTTTGCATCAATGTTCATGAGTGAGATTGGTCTGTAATTCTCTTTCTTGGTTGCATCTTTATGTGGTTTTGGTGTCAGGGTAACTGTAAATTCATAAAAGAGTTTGGCAATGACTCTTCTGTTTCTGTTATGTGAAACACATTAAAGAGTATAGGTAATAGCTCTTCTTAGAAGTTATGGTAGAATTCTGCATTAAAACTATCTGGTCCTAGGCTTTTTTTGGTTGGGAGGTTTTTGATGACAGCTTCTATTTCCTCACGACTTATAGGTCTATTTAAATTGTTCACCTGGTCTTGATTTAATTTCGGTATATGGTATTTGTCTAAATAACTGTCGATTTCTTTTACATTTTCGAATTTTGTGGCATATAGGCTTTTCTAACAATCTCTTCGTTTCATTGATTCTTTGGAGTGTTTTCTGTGTCTCTATTTTGTTGATTTCAGCCCTCAGTTTGATTATTTCCAGTCTTCTACTCCTCCTGGGTGAGTCTGCTTCTTTTTTTTTCTAGAGCTTTCAGGAGTGCTGTTAAGTCACAAATGTTTGCCTTCTCTGTTTTCTTTATGTGGGCACTAAGTGCTGTGAACGATCCTCTTAGCACTGCTTTCATAGTGTCCCATAGTTTTGGTTATGTTGTGTCTTTATTTTTGTTGAATTCAAGGAAGACTTTAATTTCTTTATTTCTACCTTGACCAAGAGTGGGTCAGTAGTTGACTGTTCAGTTTCCATGACTTTGGCTTTCTGGGAGTTGAATTGTGTTCACTCCATTTTTTTTATCTGTGGATGTTTGATTTGTTACCAAGTATTTGGTCAATTTTCAAGAAGGTACCATGAGATACAGAGAAGAAGGTATATTCTTTCCTGTATGGGTGGAATGATCTGTAGGTGTCTATTAAGTCCATTTAGTTCATTACATCTGTTACTTCTCATATTTCTCTGTTAGTTTTCTGTCTGGTAGACTTGTCCATTGGTGAGAGAGGAGTGTTGAAATCTCCTACTATTAGTGTCTGGGGTTTGATGTGTGCTTTTAGTTCTAGTAAGGTTTCTTTTACATATATGGGTGCTTTTATATTAGGGGCATAGATATTCAGGATTGAGACTTCATCCTGATGAATTATTCCTGTTATGAATATAAATTGTCCATCTCCATCTCTTCTGATTGATTTTAGTTTGAAGTCGATTTTGTTATATATTAGTATAGCCACATCTTCTTGTTTCTTAGGGCCGTTTGACTGAAAAACCTTTTCCCAAACCTTTACTCTGAGATAATGACTGTCATTGTGGTTGAGGTGTGTTTCTTATAAACAGCAGAATGTTGGATCCTGTTTTGATATCCATTCCATTAACCCGTGTCTTTTTATAGGTTAGTTGAGTACATTGATATTAAGTGATATTAATGACCAGTGGTTGATAACTCCGATTTTTTTTTTTTGTCTGTAGAGTTTGTGTGTTTCCCTTCTTTGAGTTGTGCTGGTGCAGGGTTCTTAGATGTCTGTGTTATTTTGGGTGTTGTTTGCTTCCTTTAGTTGTGGTTTTCCCTCTGGTACATTCCTGTAAGGCTGGGTTTGTGGCTATGTATTGCTTAAATTTTTTTTTATCCTGGAATATCTTTTTTTCTTCATCAATGGTGAAAGAAAGCTTTGCATGGTATAGTAGTCTGTGCTTGCATCCATGGTCTCTTATTGTCTGCAGGACATCTATCAAAGACCTTCTAGATTTCATGGTTTCCATAGAGAAATCAGGTGTAATTCTGATATCTATACCTTTATATGTTACTTGACCTTTTTCCTTTGCAGCTCTTAATATTCTTTCTTTATTCTGTAAGTTTTGTGTTTTGATTATTATATGGCGATGGGATGATTTTTTTGAGCCAGTCTATTTGGTGTTCTATATGCTTCTTTTACCTTCATAGGAATATCCTTCTTTTGGTTGGGAAAGTTTTCTTCTATAATGTTGTTGAATATGTTTTCTGGGTCTTTGAGCTCTAATTCTTCTCCTTTTTCTACCCGTTTTATTCTTAGGTTTGGTCTTTTCATGGTGTCCCAGATTTCTTGGATGTTTTGTCTTAAGTATTTGTTGGATTTTCTGTTTTCTTTGTTCAATGCGTTTATTTTCTCTATCGTATCTTCAACGTCTGAGATTCTTACTTCTATCTCCTGTATTCTGTTAGTTATCCTTTTCTCTGTAGTTCCTGTTCATTTACCCCGATTTTCCATATCCAGCCATCCCTCTGTATGTGTTTTCTTCAATGTCTCAATTTCAGTTTTCAAGTCTTGAACTGTTTTCATTACCTGTTTGATTGCTTTTTCTTGGTTTTCTACAGTATCTTTGAGGGATTTATTCATTTCTTCTAACTTTTTGTTAGTCTTCTCGTCATTTCTTTAAAGGAGTTCTTCACATCCTCTTTAATGGTCTCTATCACTTTCATACTGTTACATTTAAAGTCGATTTCTTCTACTTCTTCTGGATTAGTTTGTTCAAGTCTTCCTTTTGCATATTCGCTGGATTCTGGTGTTATCATGTTGCTTTTCAGGTTGCTGGAGGAATTCTTCCATTGTGCCTTCCCTTCTCTTCCTTCAAATGTGGTCAGGAGAGTCTCGGTGGCTTGGTCCAATTTTTGCTGTGGCTAACTGTGTACTTGGGGATTTTTTCTTGTTCTGCCCTCTCTTACATCCCCTCAGCAACAGAGTTGGCTCTCAGATCCCCTCCTCCCTGAAGTAGGCTGTGGTTGTGGATCTAAGGACCCCCTCCAGATGGATCTACTGGTACTGGATCAGGACTCGTTGCTGGCCAAGGACATCACAGACAAATGGGTGGGCTTGAGAGATGCTGGCTCCATGGAACAAAGAAATCCCTGCAGTCTTGGACTCACCACTCTGTCCCTAGAGCCTCAGCCCTGAAGCAGGCTGAGTTGGGGGATCCTAGGACCCCACAGATGGAAGGGGGTGCTTGGTGGCAAGCTGTGGTGGGATAAGTAGTAAAGCCAGTAGCCAGGGAGAAGCCCTGCTTAATGGCCAGAAAGTTTAGTGGATTGGAGGGTGCCTGTACTCCCTTCCCGGGTCATCTGGCTGGCTGGGCAGGAAATCACTTACCCTTCTGGATGGATATACTGGTATGGGATGAGGGCGACTTGCTGGCCAAGAACCTCGCAGAAAAAAAGGGAGACTTGGTAGATGCCTGCTCTGTGGATCAAAGAAAACCCTGTAGCCTTGAACTCACCACTTTGCCCCAGAGCCTCAGTCCTGAAGCAGGCTGAGTTGGGGGATCCTAGGACCCCACAGATGGAAAGGAGAAAACATGAACTTTTATAATGCCATTGACTCTGCCACTTTCCAGAGAGGGCAGGAAAGTGCAGAGGTATGGTGGGATCTGGTATGGGAGGAGACTGGGGAGGATTGGGAGGGGATAGCCCAGTGTGCAGAGAGGGTCCAGTGGTGGGAAGATGAGGTAGGAGGGGGAGGAGGAGAGGAAGGTGGGTAAGCTGGAAGTTTACCTTCAACTTCAGGATCGGCAAGGGAAGGGGGTCCCAATTCCTAGGTGACAGGGAATTTGGAGGTGTTGTGGCCTCAGTGACCAAGACTGGTGCTGCGAGACACTGGCTACTAAGGGAAGCGTGAGAACACAGAGCCCAAAAACCATGGACATATGTAAGCTCTTCCCATTTGTCCTTACAGCGACAAAAATTTTCTAGGTCCCAGAGGACAGCAAGCTCAAGGCATCCATCTGCTGGCCAATGTGTCCCATTGTCAAGATAGTATTGAGGCCAAATCTTAGTGCATAGGGAAGTTAGTTGTTCGGGACAGATTGCATTGGACAGCCCAATTTATAAAGATTTTGTAAGAGGCATCCCCAGGCAACAGCAGATCTGGCTTTGAACTGCAAATGACCATTTTAAAGTCTGTGCCCAACCACGTGGACTAAGTCTGTTACTGCACATCCACTAAAATAGCTCTTAGGCCTATCGGGGTCATGGAAATTGAATGCTAGGCATCCCTAAAGCAAACAAAGTTCATCTCAGCTAGACCAGGTCTTGCCAGTCTAGCTGCTGTGCTGAGATCAAACTCTTGGCATGTTCCTGTGGCTTCCATAAGAGTCCGATAATCAACAAAAGTAAGTACAAATGGGTCCCCCCAAAAACCCTATAGCATAGACAACAAAAAGGGACTCACCAAGATGCAGCTGTTGTAGCCTTGGAGCTGGTTTTAGTGTAACATGGGTCACTCAGAAAAGCTTCCCTATCTCAGTGGGACCTCTAAGATGTTAGAAATTTTCCTAATGCTCTCTGCCAACAAAGAAATCCCAATCAAGCCAAATCACAACAAACCAAATTAAAAAATATCCAGGTTGAATGGGATTCCTGTGTTTTCGGGTGGCCCCGAGGGGGAACTGGGAAGCCATGAACATGATTGGGGGGGAGAAATAGACCACAAGGGAACTTTCTGGGAAAGCAGTTTAAATAGATTGGGGGAGTGGTCAAGATTTTGGTGGGCTGTCTTGACCCTCCGAGGAGGAGGGGTCAAGGCTTGGTGGGCACAGGGATGGGGCCTCCAAAGATGGAGTCCAGAGACTGTTACTTGGGACTTACAACCTGAGTAAACATGATGTTCAGGGCAAACAACTATTAAAACTGTAGGAATGACAGAGATAACTGGCTGCCTGGACCATCAGCCAAGGTTCCTCTGAAATGTTTGGGCATCTATCTTTGGAAAAATGTCCTAGAATATAAAAAAGACTTAGCTATAAACCAGGAAATTTTAAGGACTCTCCTACCTTGTCTTGGCATTGTTTATCAGTTGACTTCTTTTGCAACCTGCTTGTCCAATTTGAACAGCATACTGTCAGCAATTGATGCAAGTACACTTTCTTACTTCATGGTTAGCTTTGCCACACTGAAACCAAACTCCATATCGAGGTTCTTGGATGCCCATCATCTTTTTGTGAAGTAGACTGTTGCTTCCATGAACAAATATGTCATAAAAGGCTAATGTTATTAAAACACTTTAAATGTCATATTCTGTAGATCTCTGGAGTATTTGAATATGACATATCTATCTAAAATGTATCTCTGTTTAAACTTTAAAACATACCTAACATGAATTGGTTGATATAGGTGACTAACTACTAACCTGTGTTTCTTAGTTATTATAAAGAATGTGTAATAATAGCTTGTAAAATATATAACTTTACATTTTATTTTTAAATTAGCTGCATAAATACAATTCTTTAAACAAGAGAAGAAAAATATATAGAGTATGTTATAGCAAAATTAACCTTAAATTTGTTTCATTATACAATAATCCATACCAATGTAAAATATTTGAGACTATTAGTTGTATTTTAGTTTAAAAGTAGATTCAATCAACTACTCTTTTATCCTATTGTTCCTAAATCCCACATTTTTTCTTTTCAGAAATATATTTCTGAATCTAATTTCCTTCGCTTAGCTTGCTCCCTGATCTTGACCAATAACTTGCAACTAACTCCTCTAAACAATAACAAACATTCATAACCCAAAGAATGACCAAAACCCATCCTCCCTGCTTCTTGGAAATGTGGGAGTCATATTACTAAAACTACTTCCTGTTTTCTGTGGGTGAGGGAATCTTTAGGGGACCCTGGAAAAAATAGGATAATGGTCAAGTCCTGGCAGAGCTAGTTATATCATTTGCTGTCCAGTCTCTGTGTGATGAGAAAATGCAGGGTTTATCTGAAGTCCTGGCTGAAGTATTCTGTGAGGCTGAAATTAGATAACCACTCTGAAGTGGTCATTAGCAGTTTGTAGTTCAAAACTGATGTTTGGGCTGTGTTTGTCAGCTTAATAGTGTTATCAAAGTCCAGGTAGTTTTGTCATTGAGGCCCTCTTTATCTTTTTGGAGACTTTAAAGGTCACTGTTAGGAATGGTCATGGTTTACTGCAGAAATCTTAATCATTTTAAATGTCATATGCAGCAGATCTCCGAGAGGTTAAGGGACCATAATCTATTAAATATATACAAGGAACACAAGCTTTGTCCTAGTTACCTGCTTCAGGCTCACACTGGAAAACACATACAGGAAGCTAGATGATGTTTATATTTAGAATTAGTTAGTACTTTATATGACCTTAAATATCATGACAGAATATATATATATATATGTCACAAATTTTGAGACTATTGAGGGGGCTTGCTTACAATTTCAGAGGTTCATTTTATTATCATCATGGCAGAAGTATGGCAGTGTGCAGGCAGATGTGGTGCTGGAGCTAAGAGTCCTGTCCTACATCTTCACTCAGAGGCAACAGGAAGTCTACTGACTGTCACACTGAGGGAAGCTTGAGCCTTTGGATGCCAGTGTGGTGATTTCTCAGAAAATTAGGAAACAACCTTCCTTAAGACCCAGTAATACCACTTTTGTTTATATATCCAAAGAATGCTCAATCGTGCCACAAGGACATATGCTCAACTATGTTCATAGCTGCATTATTGGTCATAGACAGAACCTGGAAACAACCTAAATGCCCATCTACCAAAGAATAGATAAGAAAAATGTGGTACATTTACACAATGAAGTACGACACAACAGAAAAAAATAACATCTTGAAATTTGCAGGTAAATGGATGGAGCTAGAAAACATCATTTTGAGTCAGGTAACCCAGACACAGAAAGACAGTTATCACATGTACTCACTCATGAGTGGTTTTTAATCATAAAGTAAAGAAAATCAGCCTACAAATCTGTTGAAATGAGAGAGAGGATCTTTGTGTGTCCCGGCCACCTGGATAGCTTATACCCAAAATAATCACATAGAAACTGTATTCATTAAAACACTGCTTGGCCCATTAGCTCTAGTTTCTTATTGGCTAATTCTTACATCTTAATTTAACCCATTTCTATTAATCTGTGTATCACCATGTGACTGTGGCTTACCGGCAAGATTCTAACCAGTGTCCATCTCAGGCAGAAGTTCCATAGGGTCTCTCACTCTGCCCTTCTTTGCAGCATTCATTTCTGTCTTCTCTGTCTACCTAATTTCTGCCATATCAGCACCAAAGCAGTTTCTTTATTCATTAACCAATGAAAGCAACACATGAACAGAAGAACCACCTATACCACAAATCACAATCCCAAAGAACTTAGACAACAATGAGATCACTAAGAGAGACATACATAGATCTAATCTACATGAGAAGTAGAAAAAGACAAGATCTCCTAAGTAAATTGGGAGCATGGGGACCTTGGGGGAGGGTTGAAGGGGAGTGTAGAGGCAGGGAGGGGAGCAGAGAAAAATGTGGAGCTCAATAAAATAAAAAAGGGACCTCAAATCCCACCCCTACATAGTGACACAAATACTCACACAAAACTATACCTCCTAATAGTGACAACCCCTTTGGAGACCATTATCATTTTTTAAACAACCATACCATAAGAATTTCATATAATTCTAATTTTTGAAGTGATTATAAAGGCTGTGAGCTACTTTAATTATTTTTCCTTACTTATAAACTGTCTTTCCTGATTATTTTCATCACTATAGCTCATGAAATTTTTATCCCCTTATTATATGAGGAAGAATCTGATTAGTTCTTTTTAGAAATTAAAGTCAATTTCTTTTGAGATATTAGTTGCTAATCTTTCCCAAAAATGACTGAAAATTCTTTGCCATTGTACATTTTTTTGCCTATAATCAGACATTTTCAGCATTATTAAAAGTTACCAAAATTTCTTCTGAGTCTGCTCCTGTTAATTGATGAAGTCTCAATATTCCTTTGACAATCAATTCAGAACCAATATCTACATAGGTCTTCAATTTTCTACTCTGTGTGGCAAAAATATTCATTCCAAGATATTGTTTTCTCTCTTCATGAGAATTTCTATAGGTATCCTTCTTGGTATTCTCCTTCCAGATATAGCCAACCTCTGGATCCAAGCCATCCACATGTTTATCCTGTAATTTCTCCTCTATTAAGGCCAATTCTCTTGATCTCTGCTGATAATTTTCTGGGACTATTTAAGTTTTTATCACCTTTTAAGTTTTGAAAGAAATTAATTATTTCTTGAGTTGTTAATCCAGTTATGGGCCATAGCCAGTTAATATCTCCCAGTAATTTTTGAAAATCCTTAATATTTCATAACTGTTTTCTCCTGATTTATACTTTCTGTGGTTGAATTTCCTATAAAGCTATCTTCTATCCTAGGTAATTAATATAATATTCCCTTTGTAACTTTTTTCAGAAGAACTCTGTATTCACCAAGAAGGCAAATTCTCTTTACTTAATCAAATACATTTTTAAGTTATCTGCATCTGAATCAGTCACTAAGATATCATCTATATTTTCATAAATTTTATATTGAGAAACCAGCTAAAAATTAATACTAATGGCTATTGTACAAAATATTGACAAAAAGTAGGGTTGTTTAACATTCTTTGTTGCAAGATCATCCATTGGTATTTTCTAATAGGTTAAGAATTATTATTAGTTAGCAATATGACATTAAATTTTTCTCTATCTTTTTCTTATAAAGGGACAGTTATAAAGTAGTCTTGTTAATCAATCAGTATGATAGATCATCCCTTAGGTAACAAGGCAGGCAAGTGAATTCTAGGCTGTGAAGAGCCTATTGGCTGGACCACCTTGTTATAGCCATCAGATCTGTTATTATAGCCATCAGAAAATTCTCCCTTTTCCAGATTACTTTTTAATGACAATTATAGGAGAATTTCCAGAAACCAGTAAATTCTTAAATATGTTGAGCATTTAGCAGCTCCTATACCAGCTGTTTTAGTAACTGTAATTTTTATGATGTCAAAGGACATTGTTCTAACCACATAGGTTTAAGCATTTTAAAGGTAGGGCTGTTGTTTCCTTTGAAAGACCAACAGTTGTTCTGCCTTGCTTGTGTACAACCTGAATAGTCTATGAATATTCACGATAATACCTTAAAGTATTTCACTGAGAAGCATTCTTTTTTAAGTTTTTATTATTATTATTTAATTGAAATTTTACATACCAATTTCAGTTCCCACTCCCTCCCCTCCTCCTACCCTGCTCCCCATCCATTCCTCAGAGAAGGTAAGGCTTCCCATGAGAAGTCTTGCAAGTCACTTTGCAGCAGGACCAAAACCCTCCCAACTATATCTAGGCTGAGCAAGATAGCTCTCCAAAGAGAATGGGCTCCAAAATGCCAGTTTGAGCAGTAGGAATAAATCCTGGTCCCACTGCCTGTGGCCCTGCAGTCTACCCCAGCCATACCATAAAACTGTCACACATATTTAGAGGGTCTAGTTTAGTCCTATGATGGCTCCCCCCCATTAAACCAGAGTCAGTGAGCTCTCATTAGCTCAGGTAAACTGTTCCAGTGGGTGTGCCCATCATGGTTTTGACCCCTTTGCTCATATTATCACTATTCCCTCTCTTCGACTGGATTTTGGGAGCTCAATGCTTCACTGTGAATCTCTGCATCTGCTTACATCAGTAGCTTGATGAAGGTTTCTATGAAGACAATTAAGGTAGTCATTCATCTGATAGCACGGGAAGGCCAGTTCAGTCACCCTCTCCTCTATTGCTTAGGGTCTTAGCTGAGGTCATCCTTGTGGATTCCTGGGAATTTTCCTAGAGGTTTTTTGCTAGCCTGATAATGCCCCCCCTCAATCAAGGTATCTCTTTCCTTGCTCTCCCTCCCCGTCCTTCCCCCATCTCAACCATCTTGTTCCCTCATGTTATCCTCCCATCTACCTTTCTTTTCTTCTCCTCCCCATCTGCCACCCCTTCTCCCTAAATCCCAATGCTCCCAATTATCACAGGAGATCTTGTCTATTTTCCCTTTCCAGGGGGGTCCATGTATGCTTCTTTCAGGCTTCTCTTTGTTGTCTAGCTTCTCTGGGGTTGTGAACTACAGGCTATTGATCCTTTGTTTTATATTTAATATCCACCTACGAGTGAGTACATATCATATCAGTGGCTCCAGTTCATTTACTCAGGTTTTCCATGTCCAAAATTGTGTTTGTGTTTTCTGTATTGTCTCTATTTTAATTTTCAAGTCTTGAACTGTTTCTTTCAACTGTTTGATTATTTTTTAAATTTTCTTGGCTTTCTTTAAGAGATTTATTAATTTCTTCCAATTTGTTGTTTGTCTTTTCTTCCATTTCTTTAAGACAATTTTTCATTTAATATTTAAAGGTCTCTATCATATTCATAAAGTTATATTTAGGGACATTTTCTTCTGTTTCTTATGGGTAGGACCACTAGGCTCAGGTGTTGCTATAATTCTCTTTAGGTTGTTAAATGTATTCTTGCATTGGGGCCTACACATCTCTTCCTCCAAGGGGACAGGTGAGGCCAGTGCTTCAGGGGATCTCTCTTTTTCCAACTGATGCAGGTAGAGCCTGTGGCTTAGGTGGTCATGTTTCTCTGGTAGTCACTGATGTGTCTCTGGGGCTTCTCTTCAGGTGCAGTCAGGGCCAAGGCTCTGGTGGTCATAGGTGTATAGGGGGATGGTTGCAGGTTTGAAGAGACTGCTTTGGGGTCTCTGTGATTTGCTGGTTGGGGTTGGGGCATAGGATGTTCCTCAGTGGACTAGTGGGTGGAGAAGAGGGCCCTTCAGCTTAAAACCCAGACACTTATCTCTCCGGGAGTAGTCAGGTCCAAGGATCCAGTGGTCAGGGATGTGGTGGGGGAGGGTTGTAGATATGAAGAGGCTGCTCCTAGGTATCTGGGACTTTTTGGGTGGGGGTGGGGCAAGGAATGTGCCTCTGGGGGCTACAGTCTGAAAAGCAGGGCCCTCCAGCAGGGAATCCAGACACTCACCTTTCCAGGGCCAGTCAGACCCAATGTTCAAGTAATCAAAGATGTGGTGGATGATGGTTGCAGGTGTGGAGAGGCTGTTCCCAGGTCTCTGGGGCTTTGTGGGTAAGGGTGGGGCATGAGATGTGCCTGGGGGTGGCTCCAGTCCAGAGAGTTGGGCCTTCCAGCCTTGAACCCAGACCCTCTCCTCTCCCCAACTTACATTTTCAAAAGCCAGATTCAATTAATATTTGTCTGACTCCTGGATCTGATACAATTCTATTAACAACTGAAGTCAATCTTTGCAAAAAAAAATCAGTGAAGGCATCTCTATGGCCTTATATAATTACATAAATGACTCAGACCTCTATCCTGATTTTTCAACTGTGTCCCAAGCACTCAAAGTTACTAGATGATACAAGGCCAAGAAGTCATCATCAGATCCATGCTGTCTTTGCAAATCAGAATGTTGACTTTCACTGAGACACATCTTGGGAAATGCAAATACCTCTGAAGCTCTTTGATTGTTCTATGGCCCTAGCTTCCTCTTTCCACCAGGTTCTCTATTGTAACTGAGCACCAGCTTCCAATATTGCTGTAGCTAAATTTTTCCAGTCTTGGGGAATAATTCTGTTCTCAATTGCCCATAAATTTAACATCTGCTTCAATAGAGTAAATGTACACTCTGTGAACTGACCATTTTTAAAAATCTCCTGAAATCAAATATCTCCATAGGATTCCATATAACTTCTGCATAACCATGGGTGTGTTTGTTGTTCTTCTGTAGTAACTGGATAACTAAGGATAGTTTTCTAATAACCTTGACCATCCCTCTTGAGTTCTATCATGACATGCTGCAGTAGGTTCTTGTTTAAATTCTTCTGTGTTTGAGTACTTATTTTCTTTAATAAGTCTTTCTAAGATTTGTACTTTATCAGTCAACTTTTCATAATTGGCACAAAAATCTACTATGGTTATTATTGATCAGATATTAATTACAGACAGTATTTATAATCAGTATTATATCAGTCTCAGTTAAGGCATTTATCTTTGCGTTTTCTACTTCTATTTTCAAGCCATCTAAAGTAGCACTGTACAGACTCTTACCTCCCTGCATTTTGATATTTTCCATCCTTAACATTGAAAAGATTTTTCTTTTTTAATAATATTTAACTATCTCCTTAATAATTTCCCATGTGTCTCACCAAATCTGTTGACTTCTCAATTTGTCTGCAGCAGTGACATCAGTGTCAAGCTTGGGTTTTTTTCTTCAATTTCTGAGTGCAAGCCTACCCTACAGATTCCCCACAAGGAGTATACATAAGAGGTATCAGCATATGGAGCAGTGTCTTTTGAGAGTCTTTTGAGTGACAGCCTCCTGTGGCAGTGCTGGATTGCATTGTTTCACTGTTCATGTAGTCATATCCCATGTTGAAAAATCAAATGTTTTTTTCTGTTGACTTATCAGCTGCACATGAATTTAATATTTTATCTGCCATCTGTGGGCTCATGTCCCTGTAATCAGCACCCTATAGTCTACTCATCGTGGCCTGGACGGACTTCCTATCCTGCAGCCCTAACTTTTGTATGGCCTCTATATGTAGGTTTCAACTAAGTCGTTATTATTCTATTCATTAACAAAGACTTGGGAGTTTGGTATTGGGGTCAAAACCTGCTAGATCAGAGAAGCCAAGAAGCAAGCAGTTGACCTTCTTTTCTGGCCAGAGACCCAAAAAGAAAGTATCATTTTCCACACATCCCAGACTAAAACATGGCAAAACCGCTAAGTCCATATTATTACTTCTTATGTATCTTTCTATCCATTTTGATCAGTCCTCTGCATTTTCTATAGATAATTTTTTGTCAACTAGTCACTGGCTCTGCCCTGATCCAAGGTTATTTTTTTTAACACATTCTCTGAGTTTCACAGTGCAATCAAATACCCTTCAACATATTACCTTATTTGTGGTATTTAGATTAAAGTTGTTAATTATATCATTTGAAAAGCTGCATGCTTTAATCCAGGAACTAGGCAGTTTGTGGGCAATATAGAACAGACTCAGGCATGGGAGCTAAATCATCCACTTCAGTGTTTTGGAGGCATCCTTTCTGTTCAGCTGGGGACACTCACTGCAATAAAGAGACAATGAAAAGAGTTTAGATGTCCTTTACTGAACAGTCATTCTGCCACCATCTTGAACCATCTTGGTCACAGCTTGTGATTCCAGAAGGTATTCTGTATTGAAAGAATTATTTTTCTATGGTTTTTGATGTCAAAGAGAAGTAAGATTCTTAATGATCACATTAAGATTATACAGAGCTCATGCTTGGAATGGCATGGCAGTTAAACCAGAAGTGCAGTTTGTTGGTTTCAGCAAAATCTACAATTCATCATTTCCCCGACAGTGTGTATTTTTTGAAAAAGTCAAGGTGTTTACTGGACAACGTTTTCAAACTGGAAATGGGGTAAGACCATGTAGGGGTGACTGGCCTTGAGCTGTTTATCCTTAATCAACAGTACCTGGTCATCTTTGTAAACTTGAATTTGAGGTACCTCATAGAAATTTTCAAACCTTGATTCCAGTGGAGCAGGATTTCATGTGTAAAAGCTCGGCAGGCTACATCTTCTTTTTGTCTTCCGTCCCAATGATGACTAAGTCAATATAGGTGTTATTGAAACCCTTCCTGCTTGATTTTGACAAATGGCATGTTACAGTCCATTTTCAACTTGCTCTCAGGAACATCCCTTATTTGAGAACTTGGTATTTGGGCTGTGCTTAATCACAACAGCTTCCAAATATTGAAGTTTGATTCCCTGGTGCCAGCTGTCTTATCGCACCAACTGATAGACGTGCATTATCACTCACAATTACAGATACATTCGCACTCACTGTTATCTAAATTTTAAACACAGAGTTCCAATTTACCGTTCTGCTCATTAGACTGTTATCTCTGAATAGCAGGCAGGATAGAATATTAAATATCATCTTTAGGTTTAGTCTTCTTTAGCATGAAAAATCATATAGTTTCATATGAATAGAGGTGCTTGGAAAAAATCTACTTTCCAAAGTGTTCAGTCAGGCTGTCTTTTTCGGCAGGATTTCTTCTTGGTTATTTCTAGTATCAAGAAGTGCTGCTGAAAGAGCAGAACATTGTTATTTTACCTAGAATGCCCAAGTATCTTATGAAACTCTTCCTTCAAATTGAACTAATCATACTTTACATAACTAAACTCATATTAATGACTCTGGTTCTACTAATGTTGGTGGAGACTGCTTGTTTTTTCCTGGCTGCACAGAACCCAACATAACCATACAGAAACTGTATTAATAAAATTGCTAATTGGACTATTTGCTCTAGTTACTTAGTGGCTAGCTCTTACATCATAAATTAAACCATTTCCATTATTTTATATTTACCATGCGGATCATGGCCTACTGGCAAGTTTCCTACTGGTAGATCGCATCTTTCTCCTCTAGTAGCTACATGGCATCTCATTGACTTTGCTTTCTTTCTCCCTACATTCAGTTTAGTTTTACCACCTGGCCTCTACTCTGCCCTATCACAAGCCAAAGTTGTTTCTTTATTCATTAACCGATAAAAGCAAAACATATACAGAGGGAATTCCCAAACAATTTCCACTTTTCTGGTTAAAAGGAAGGTTTAACTATAACATAGTGAAATTACATATAACAAAAGAGTTATCAAGCAAAAATTAATTTCAATATTTATATCAATTTTATCTTTTATTTTTTTATATTCTTTTATTTTTTTCATTCAAAAAAATTTACATTTCCTCCCCTTCTCCCAGTCACCTCCTGCTACACACTCCCCCTCCTCCCTCCCTCTGCTTCCTTAAAAGAGGGCAGGGTCCTACCCTGTGGGAAGTTCAAGGCCCTCCCCCCACAATCCGGGCCTAGGAAGGTATGCATCCAAATAGACTAGGTTCCCAAAAAGATAATACATGCAGAAGAGATAAGTCCTAGTGCCATTAATGATGGCTTCTCAATCTGTCCCCATTAGCAGCCACATTCAGAGAGTCCAGTTTGAACATATGCTCGTTCAGTCCAAGTACAGCTGGATTTGGTGAGCTCCCATTAGATCAGACACACTGTCTCAGTGGATGGTCCAGACCCTCACAGTCGTAACTTCCTTTCTCATCTTCTCCCACCTTCTGCTCTTTGACTGGACCTTGGGAGCTCAGTCCATTGCTCTGATGTGAATGTGGGTCAATGTATTGCAGGCTACATCCCAATTTCTCTTCTATCAGGTTCAGTGTGGTCAGATTTATATTGAGGTATTTAATCCATTTGGACTTGAGTTTTGTGCATGGTGATAGATATGGGTCTAATTTGATTATCCTACAGGTTGACATCCAGTCACACCAGCACCTTTTGTTAAAAATGCTTTCATTCTTCCATTGTATAATTTTAGTCTCTTTGTCAAATATGAGGTGTAATAGGTTTGTGGATTAATATCCGCATATTCGATACAATTCCATTGGTCAACATCTCTGTTTCTATGCCAATACCAAGCTGTTTTCAACTGTAGCTCTGTTATAGAGTTTGATGTCAGGGATGGTAATGCCTCCAGCAGTTCCTTTATTGTATATGATTGTTTTGGCTATCCTGGGCTGTTTGTTTTTCCATATAAAGTTAGTTAGTATTCTCTCAAGGTCGATGAAGTATTTTGTTGGGAATTTGATGGGGATTGCATTGAATCTATAGATTGCTTTTGGTAGAATTGTCATTTTTACTATATTGATCCTACCAATCCAGGAGCATGGGAGATCCTTCCATTTTCTGGTATCCTCTTCAATTTCTTACTTCAAGGTCTTAAAGTTCTTGTCAAATAGATCTTTTACTTTGTTGGTTAGTGTTACCCCAAGATACTTTATGCTATTTGTGGCTATCATGAAAGGTGATGTTTCTCAGATTTGCCTCTCTGTTTCTTTATCCTTTGTGTATAGGAGGGTTACTGATTTGTTTTGAGTTGATCTTGTATCCTGCCACTTCACTGAATGTATTTATTAGCTGTACAAGTTCTTTGGTAGAGTTTTTGGGGTCACTTATGTACAGTATCATATCAGCTGCAAATAACGAAAGTTTGACTTCTTCCTTTCCAATTCAATCCCCATGATCTCCTTATTTTGTCTTATTGCTATTGCTAGGACTTCAAGCACTATATTAAAGATATATGGAGAGAGTGGACAGCCTTGTCTTGTTCCTGATTTTAGTGGAATCTCTTTGAGTTTATCTCCATTTAATTTGATGTTAGTTGTCAGCTTGCTATATATTGCTTTTATTATATTTAGATATGATCCTTGTATCTCTAATCTCTCCAAGACCTATATCATAAAGGGGTGTTGAATTTTGTCAAATGCTTTTTCAGCATCTAATGAAATGATCATATGGTTTTTTTTCTTTCAGTTTATTTATATGATGTATTACATTGATAGATTTTCATATGTGGAACCAGCCCTGCTTCTCTGGGATGAAGCCTACTTGATCATAATGGATGATTTTTTTGATGTGTTCTTGGTTTCGGTTTGCCAGTATTTTATTGAGAATTTTTGCATCGATGTTCATGAGTGAAATTGGTCTGTAATTCTCTTTCTTTGTTGCATCTTTGTGTGGTTTTGGTATCAGGATAATTATAGGTTCATAAAAAGAGTTTGGCAATGACTCTTCTGTTTCTATTATGTGGAACACATTAAGGAGTATAGGTATTAACTCTTCTTGGAATTTGTTGTAGAATTCTGCATAAAAACCTTCTGGTCCTGGCCTATTTTTGGTTGGGAGTTTTTTGATAATAGCTTCTACTTCCTTGTGACTTATAGGTCTATTTAAATTGTTCACCTGGTCTTGATTTAATTTCAGGATGTGGTATTTATCTAAAAAAACTGTCCATTTCTTATACATTTTCCAATTTTGTGTCTTACAGGCTTTTGTAGTAAGACCTAATGATTCTATGAATTTCCTCAGTGTCTGTTCTTATGTCCCCCCTTTCATGTCTGATCTTGTTAGTTTGAGTGTTCTCTCTCTGCCTTTTGATTAGTTTGGATAGGGGTTTGTCGATCTTGTTGATTTTCTCAAGGAACCAGCTCTTTGTTTCATTGATTCTTTGGAGTGTTTTCTGTGTCTCAATTTTGTTGATTTCATCCCTCAGTTTGATTATTTCCAGTCTTCTACTCCTCCTTCTTTTTTTTCTAGAGCTTTCATGTGTGCTGTTAAGTCACTAATGTGTGCTTTCTCTGTTTTCTTTATGTAGGCACTAAGTGCTATGAACATTACTCTTAGCACTGCTTTCATAGTGTCCCATAGGTTAGTGTATGTTGTTTCTTTATTTTCATTGAATTCAAGGAAGACTTTAATTTCTTTATTTGTTTCTTGACCCAGGAGTGGTTCAGTAGTTGACTGTTCAGTTTCCTTGAGTTTGTATGCTTTTTGGGGGTGGAATTGTTGTTAAATTCTAACTTTACTCCACGGTGATCTGATAAGACACAGGTGCTTACTCCAAATTTTTGTATCTGTGGATGTTTGCTTTGTTACCGAGTATGTGTTCAATTTTCAAGAAGGTTCCATGAGATGCTGAGAAGAAGGTATATTCTTTCCTGTTTGGGTGGAATGTTCTATAGATGTCTATTAAGTCTATTTGATTCATTACATCTGTTAGATCTCGTATTTCTTTGTTAAGTTTCTGTCTGGTTGACCTGTCCATTGGTGAGAGAGGAGTATTGAAATCTCCAACTATTAGTGTGTGTGTGGTTTGATGTGTGCTTTGAATTCTAGCAAGGTTTCTTTTACATATGTGGGTACCTTTATATTAGGTGCGTAGCCATTCAGGATAGAGACTTCATCTTGATGAATTTTTCCTGTTATGAGTATGAAGTGTCCATCCCCATCTCTTCTGATTGATTATAGTTTCAAGTCAATTTTGTTAGATATTAGTATAGCCACACCTGCTTGTTTCTTAGGGCTGTTTGACTGAAAAACCTT
>PVIU01025539.1:0-23561 GCA_004026605.1 Ondatra zibethicus
TAGCTCTGTAGTAGAGTTTGAAGTCAGGGATTGTGATTCCTCCAGATGTTCTTTTGTTGCCCAGGATTGTTTTGGCTATCCTGGGTTTTTGCTTTTCCAAATGAAATTGAGTATTGTTCTTTCGAGGTCTTTGAAGAATTTTGTTGGGATTTTGATGGGCATTGCGTTGAATCTGTAGAGAAATTTAATATTTTAATTGGTGAGAGAACATTTTCTGGAGTAGAAGAGAAATTTTTGTCATTTACCAAGAAATTTATCAAAGCATCCACTACATCTGAAATAGGCACGTTTTAAGATACTTGAAGATTGTGTTTCATTGAATAAAATATAAATATTTATGTTAATATAAACAAGCTGATATGGGATATGTATACTGTTATCAAGTGGTAGTTCTTAAAAAATTAATTAATTTATGACTATAGAATAACTATGTGGTTAAGAGAAGCTACAACCAACCTGCTAAATTTTATCTTATGTGAATAACTGTTAGGGTTCAAAATAATCCAACTATCTTAAAAGGGTAATAATATGTTTTGAATTTATAAAAATTTGCTGGATTTCCTAATTCAAATTGTTAAATGCTCACAATAATATTTTTGTTATGATATCTTTAGGGGCTGGACAAATGGCTCAGCGATCACAAGCACTTGCTGCTCTTCCAGAGACCTAAGTTTAGTTCCCAGCGCCCCCATCAGATGGCTCACAACCACCTGTAACTCCAGGTGCACCAGGCCATCTGATGTTTCTGATCTCTGAAGGCATTCATACCCACTTAGACACTCAGATACACACACCTATACATAATTTAAAAAAATAAAATCTTTAAAAAAGAAATTTAAATATTATAGGAAAAGAGGTAATTAGAGGAATGAAGTAGAAAGTTCCAGTATGTAAAATGGTATTTGTTGAACAAGGTCAAACTGTGTGTGTCCATCCATCCATCCATCCATCCATCCATCCATCCATCCATCCATCCATCTCACTAGCTTTTAAAGGGCATTCCCTCAAGCCAATGAGCAGGTGATACCAACAGATATGAAAGAAGAAAAAGCCTAAAAGAAACACAATAACCGGGTGAGTTAAAGCCCTTTTCAGACACGGTTGCGCCCAGAATTACACCCTTAGCATTAACTACTCTGCTAACTGTAATTTCTGAGCAGCTTGGCTATGCTGGGACCAATAACGTCTCAGCAGATGTTAACAGTGAGGGGATTTAAAGATTACCGGGTTTCACGGGTGCAGTAAAGTTGCAGTGGGAACAGAAATATTACCGTAGCTGTTATGTTCCGAGAGCATCCCAGCTACTGACAAGTGATACATGAGTGATAGTGAGGGCCAGGGGAATGAGACTTTACACTTACTGGTCAGCAGCATATAAATCCCATAAATTAAACAAAGTTTTATGTATTCCTCATTTCTTTGCAGACTGATCTTCCTCAGAGGGCCTTTGTTTCATGTTAATTCCACCGTCAAGGCTTTGTTCAACCATACTGTTCCCTTTAAGCGGGGCGTTGCTTCATTCCCGGCTTCCTGCCACACATCCATCCCCATTAGTTTTGAATCGTGGTGTGATCTCCAGGTGGGATTTTGGTGATGCCTCCGTGTGTTTTACAACCAACTCCATCAGACTTAGCGCTTTTTATATAAATCCCTCCTAGGCCACCTTTTTGTCCCTTTAATGGTCTAAAAGGGACAATTCTATAATGTCTGAAATGTAGACAGGTGGAAACTCAGCTGTGTGGCATCACCCTTCCTGGCAAGGAGTCTGAACGGGGTGTTCACTGTACTGGAGAACAAGTGAGAACGGCACAGTGTCCCTCATATCCTTAGGCATGAATGCCAGCTTGTGCAATGGGTAGTAAGCCATGGGAAGACAGTAACTCCCAATGGACTGAACATCTTGTGTCCAGTTCACTGTAAGTTCCCACAACAGAACTACAGTCAGATTATGAGATCATGAGAAGCAGGAGCAAAACTGTGGGGAGTAGAAGTGGCTATTCAGTTAAGAGAACATATTAGTGTTACAGAGGACTTGAGTCTGGCTCTTAGCACCCACACCGGGAAACTCACAATTGCTTGTAACTGGTGTTTCTGACCTCCAAATGCACCTGCCCTTATAAGCACACACCAAAACACATACAGAAGCACACACACACACACACACACACACACACACACACACACACACACAGAGGCTCAGTTTAAAATTTACAAAGTGAACTTGTGCTTTTATTTGCACAACCAAACCAGCAACATTAACAAAATGTAGGTTATATTAAAGCTAGAAGTTCTGATGAACCAATAGTGGGTTACTTATAACAGACAAAGTTATTCGTGTATAAATACATCTTTCTCTAAGGTTGGCACAAGACGAAAGCTTTATGTATCTGGTCCCCAGCTTATCACACCACCAACACTATGACCTCAGTGCTGTTGATTTCTAAGTGGTGTGTAACATAGAGATATTTCTACTTAAAAGCCTGGGGTCAGCTATGATATCTTGCTGTCTTCCTTCTCTCAGACTTATTTGATTCATCTGGAAGTATCTCTTCTTACTTGAGGGTGGGAGTCTATTGGCATGACGATATGGGTTATTTTGTATCTTACTTGTCCCTGTTGACTTGGACTTTTCAGGGCTTTGTGACAGCCACTTTCTCATCTCTGCTCCCCCACAGCTGGGGTCACTGATGGCCTACCACACCCAGAATTTTTATGTGTGTATTGAGGATCCATTTGAACTCAGGTCCCCGTGCACCTTACTGACTGAGCCATCACCCCCGGCCCCTACAAAACAATTTCATTGACATCACTTTCAGACCCATGTAAGCAGGCCCTCGGTGGACCTGTGAATGTGGCTGCAGATTTTTCCAGCACGAAGTCATTCCTGTGTTGATTCTGAGGCAGATCTTACTTTGAACACATTCCTATACTACTGTGTTAGGTGCAGGAAGAGCAGACGTCATGCGCTTAAGAAATATAAGTAGGGAAAGCTGGTTTAATTTTCTTGCTGGCGCTATTATCTTTTAAGTCCTAATAATCTCGCTCGTGCTCAGGCTGTGAGCCTATAAATCTGGACATGTTCAATGAGCAATCCAGGAGAAGTTTCCCTCGGCCGTGTGAGGCCCTGATAAAAGCAAACAATACAGTTCTAGCCACTGCTTATTAAGAAGGGAGACACCCACACGGCCCGACACTGCCATCCTTTTTATTTTGATGGCTCTCTTTCACTGCTGCCGTAAACTTAGCGAAGCAGGCTTTCTCTACCCTGCTCTCCTTTTATTGGATATAAATCACCCCTGACAGGAAGGTTTATGCCTAAATCCGTTTACTCCTTGTTGAGAGTCTTTAAATTAATATTTATAAGCTGGAAGGGGCCTGAAAGGATGCAGCAACATAATAGCTAAATGCCCCAGTTGGGCCTGAACTGATTCCCACCTCCTTGACCATTGACACCTTTTAATTATTCTCATTCCTAGCATCTATTGCCAATGCTACCCTTGTGCCCATAAATCACAGGCTTTGGTGGAATTGAGGTGGGGCAAAATAGGGGTTCCACGTGTAGTTACTATTACCATTATTGTTGTTGTTGTTATTCCCTCCCTCTCCCCCTCTCTCTCCCTCTCCCTCTCTCTCTCCTCATTCTGTGTATATGCATATAAGTTGAGGCTCAGGTGTGGAGGTCAGAGAGCAACTATGGATATCAATCCTTACCTTTCACTTTATTTGAGACAAAGTCTTTCTGTTGTGTCCAGTGTAGGTTCCTGGTCTTCTAGCTTCTGAGGATTCTTGTCTCCACCCCTCCAATCTTTCTGTGGGAGCACTGGCATTGCAGATCTGCCCCCCACCCCCGACAGGAAACTGTGTCTGACTCTATATGGGTTCTAGATCCAGAACTCAGCTCCTCCCACTCAAGCCCTTTACCCACCAAGAAATCTCCCTATCCCCACAGTGGAGCCTTGAAAGGTTTTAGTATGCAGTGATGGGGTGGGGGTGGGGCGGAAATGAGAATTACAAAGGATTTAAGCTGTAATTGAAGACAATGGCTTAGGAAATGTTCTAATTGAAATCATGTCCTGATGGACCTTTGTAAATTCCATCCTGAAGCACATTTCTGAAAAGTTCCTCCAAATATAAAATGATGTTAAGTGAGTGGCTGAATCTTAATTCATACCATTAACCTCCCTGGACCACAGAGCAGGCCCTGCTGGATCCCCAACTCCATTCTCTGTGGCCTCTTAGTCGCCTCTGCTGCTCTGGCCTCCTTCTGCTCACTTGTGCTTTGTGCAGGAGCACACTAGCCAAGTGACGCAACACGGCGGACCCAGCACCAGGACATGGATAGTGCATGGTCTCAGTTAGTCAAGGGGTGGGATGTGACATGACTTTGGAAAGGTGAAGAAAGGGAAACCAGAGGACAAGGCTTCTGGAAAATGCTTTCTTATGTTCAAAAACACCACCAAAGACGGTCCTCTGCTCACGGTCCCATCAGGAACAGACATGACCTTCTTGCCACTATCAAAGGACACAGTGCTGTCTTTATGGGTTAAACCAACCAGTCACTTTTCCGGTGTTTGTATCTAAAGCTCACGCTCCTCCTTAAAGTCACGTGTGACCTCTGATTCCCAAGGCAGGGTTCAGAGGTAAAATCAGTCTGTCCCTTTCCTTTCCTTTCTGTGCTCAGGGTTCAGCTCTCTTTGCCACCAAGTTCACAGACATCTCTCTGTTCACCTCTGGTTTCTGTCACTCTGACTCTCGCAGCCTCCTGAGTCTTGCCTCTTGCTTTCTTTGTTTTTGTGAATTGGCACCTCCTCCTCCACCCTCACTTTAGGCTGGTTTCGGTCGGAAGCTGAAATAAACAGGTGTGTTTATATAATAGATCTTCTTTTATTACTTCTTTGACTTGGAAAATACAGGAACTAAATCTGCTAAGTAATATGCACCATCCTTCTGGATAATGCTGCTTTCTGTCAAATGCAAACTGTGATGTGGAATAATGAGATTGGCTTTTGAATGTGGCTCTAAAGGCAACGGAGAAAAAATTAGTGTCCCAGTTTTGAGTAATCACTGCTTGTTTGGGATAGGCCTCTAAAATCCAAAAGGGATTATGTGGTAGGGAAGAACATTGCTTAATATACTCTAATTTTGGTTAAATATAGAAGTTGAGTTTGTACTTTGTTGATAATGGTTCAAAATTATCTGTTAGTTGTTTACTTTCATTTATCTGTCAGTGAAATTCCTAGCCCCAAGAATTCTCCAAAATTAGACAGTGTTTGGATCACCTCTGTTAAAAAACAGTCAGGAAAGCCAGATGTGGTGGCCCATGCCTGTAATCCTAGCATGTGGAAGGCTGGGGTAGGTTAAGGAGGCCAAACCTTATTTCAAGGCTATCCTGGGCTACATAACAAGGCACTATCTAAAATGAACATTAAAAAAGAAACAAAAACTAAAACCAATCCAGTTTAAAACTTGGGAAATTAGTTAAAAAGCCATGTTCTCAAGTCCTAACACAAGTCACTGGAGCCCAAATCCCTGGAAGGTCTCAGCCCAGACTTGTACTTTCCATAAGAATCTCAGATGATTTTTTTTAATCTGATGTAAATCCTGAAACCCATAGGTTTATCATCATTTCTATGAGTTTTAGAAGTGTGGTTTAGTTTGTGAGGCTCAGAAGGGCACGTGGGGATGCCAGCCAAAGCGCGACTTCCGAATGAGAAGAGACAGCATTTTGAGTAGTGGTGGTCTATCAACAGCTGCCAAAGTCCTTTGGGTCTCTGGAGCCTATACACTATCCTGGGATACAGCCTGAGGGAAGAGAAAGGCCGTCCCCTCTCCTCCCACTCAGCACAGGGAGGGTTTCTTGATACAATTAAGAAACAAAGGGGAGGGTCGATGCCACTGACATGCTCATTTCAGACCACTGCAGCCTTCCCCACACACCGCTCTAGGCCGGTGGCTCTCAACCTTCCTAACGCTGTGACCTTTAATACAGTTCCTCAGGTTGTGCTGACCCCCAGCCATAAAATGATTTTCATTGCTCCTTCATAACTATAATTTTGCTACTGTTATGAACCATAATGTAAGTATTTGGTATGTAGGATATCTGATATGCCACCCCGGTGAAAGGGTCCTTTGACCCCCAAAGGGGTCAGAACCCACAGGTTCTGAGAACTGATGCTCTAGGCGCTAGTTCAGGCGAACCACAGGGAGAAACAAACACAGCAAAAATGAGAAAAAGTGGGTGCAGAGCAATATGGAAAGCAGTCAGCAAGGGCCAGGCCGCCCCAGCAGTCTACCTACTCTCTGGGTACCCATGTTATAAATTCCTAGGTCTTAGGATGGAGCAGTAATAGAGTCACCTTCAGGAATTTGGAGTTTGAGTGACGGGTATCCAATTCCAAAGTCTTCTCTTTGGAACCTCAGAGCCAGCCATCATCTCTTCTATGAAATACCTAGCATGCAGCAAGGGCGAAGGGGGCATTGCTCTGGCTCATTGACAGTTTACACACCTGCACCTAGGACAGCGACCAGAGCACAGAAGTGTGTATATACATATATACATTCACACACACACACACACACACACACACACACACACACACACACGTATATATCTGGGGAGATGGCTCAGTGGTCAGAGCACCTGACGCACAATCATAAGGACCTGAGTTTGGGTCCCAGTACCAACAGGCTCACAAACCCCACACCCTCTCCTGGCCTCCATGGGTATCCACACATACATGTGTACATACATTCACATAGATACATATGCATACAGAAGCACATGTGTACACAGCACACATGAATAAGAAAAAATAATAGTCATTGGCACATGCTCACTATTTAAAAGTTCTCTCTCTGAAGTCTACTTAAAGCTTTATAATGGTGAGATTTTTTTTAACACTTACATAAGTCTCATAGATCAGCAACTTGGCAATTTTGAGAATTTATCAGTCCTGTTGGTTGCAGATGATGAATTTGGTGTCAACGTATTTGAAACTCCAACTGGCTTCTAATGGTGCTCAGGTTCATTTGGATAGTGATCCCCAAATTCAGCTCTTTCAAAGCAAGTTGATGTTACCTTTCTGAGTCCTAATGTAGACTGAGCTCTTAACAGTCAACTGCTCACTAAGAAAACCCCCCAAATAAAACCAGAAAAGTGATTTTAAAAAAGTATATAAACATAAGAAACATGAAGAACAAGACCATGTGAAACTTCCAAGAGTAATTCAACTATCTAACCCAAGATACAGAAATGGCTTGAGATGCTGGACAAAGATCTCAAAATCTACATAAAAAATAACAAAAAAAAATCAATGACTTCAAAGGAAGAAAAAAAAGCAGATAAATGAAGTAAGGAAATCAATTCAGGACATAGATAAAAAGTCAGTAACTCAGAAGAGCAGGTCTGCAACATGGAGGGAAAATTCATCAAGGGAACTTCGATCTCCAAGAGAAAACACCACATTGTTAAAAGTGAACGTCTCAATGAATCAAACGAAAAGCACAGCAAAGGGCATCACCAAAAGCCTGGAGGAAGCAGAGATAACATCAAGGATGACAGGCATGGCAGAAGAAAGACAGGTTCAGATATCAGTAAAGAAAACGGTGAATGTTCATGACCACAAAGTCCAAAATTCAGGAATATCACTAAGAAACTAAAGCTACGAATCAGTGAAGCAGGAGGGACTGAGATAAAAGTAAAAATGTACAGTCTATTTAATGAAAAATTTAAAATGCAATAACATTATTCTTATTAACACTAAAATATAGACACCACACAGTTTAAGAAAGCCATTCAAACACATGCCCAGTCCTGAACTCTATACATCTTAGTGGTCTGAACTCTGTACAGTTAGAGTATAGATATTCTGGAGCAATGGAAGTTTGCTTAGGGCTCTATACTTTTACTGTCAATTATATTTTATATACCTATCCATGACAGATAAAGATGGATTTGAAGCCAGAGAAAAAAGAAGCTCTGTGTTCTTTCATGGCTCCCATGTCTTTGCCAGCCTTCTGTCCTTGCTATCGCAGTCTCATTTTAAAATTTTGTGCTATACCCACACTTCCACCTATTTACATGTATACATTATGGGCTAAGGTCTACATATAAGGGATAAAAGAGACCATGAAGATTTGTTTTCCTGTGTTTGAATTACCTCACTTAATATTATACTTTCAAGTCCATGCATTTACTACAGATTCCACAATTTCATTTTTCTTGATGTCAGAATCATATTCCATTGAAATATATTCTACATTTTCATTATCCATTTATCTGCTGGTGGGAATCTCTGTTGGTTACTTTCATTCTTATTGTGAATAAAGCAGTGGGAAACATGGATGCTCAAATACCTTTGTGGTAGCATATGGAGTTCTTTGCAAGTAAGCCAGGAGTGAAATTTCTGGGCCATATGATTCAATGAGATTATAGCATAAATTTTCTCAATTCTCAGGATAGAGCTATCCAAGTACAACAGAGGTACATAAGTTCCCAAAGAGGCATGAGTCAGACAGAATCTCTCCATGAATCTCCATAGTCAAGATGACCAAAGTACAAGACAAAGAAACAATAATTAAGCCTTCAAGTGCTGACTACTTACAAATAGCCCGTCAGAGTGACAGCAGACCTCCTAAAGAGACACTGGGAGCAAGGATCATATGAACTTACATATTTTAAGCCCTGAAAATAAACAACTGCCAACCAAGAGGATAATATCCATCAAAATCATCTTTTGAAATTGATGGGGAAATAGACATTTTCAAGGCAAGCAGAAACTACAGTGAGTCATGGCCATCAAACAAGCATTATGGAAAATGGCACAGAGGAGGAAGAAAGCAGTTTCAGCCACAAGAAATGGGAAGTAATAAATTTCATGAGAGAAATAGATGGGGAACTAGGAAGGAATCAATTCTATCCAATCAATTAGCAAGCCAGAGAAATCCTCATACAGGTAGGGAAGAGAGAAAGCAACAATAATGGGATTAGTCAGGAAAGCATCTAAGAAAATTGTAAGAGATTGGCAAATCCCTCAATGTAGACAGTCTCAGTTCCTCAGTGAAGAAACATGGACTAATGGGTTGGATTTAAAACAAGATTCAGTTTTCTGTTGTTCGTGTGGAACATAGCTCATTGGTGAAACCATACACAGATACTGAAGGAAAAAGTGGTAGTCAACTTACCAAGTAAACAGAGGCCCCTCAAAAAGCCAACAGCTATATTTATATCTGGTAAAGTAGGCTTTAATACAGAATTAGCTGGAAGAGAAAAAAGTCACTTCCTACTAGTAAAGGGAGCAATCTGTGGAGGCGATAGAATGACTCTAAGTGTGTATGCACAGGAAGTTAGTGCATTTGTCATTTTTAAGAAGCCTAGTGGACATAAAGGGGCAGATGGAACCACACAGAACAATAAAGGTGATATCAGTACCCTACTTTCATTAGTAGATGCTGTCCAAAGGAAAAAAGTCAACAAAGGAACTTCGGAGTTCAAGTTTACTGTAGGCAAAATTGATTTAACATATATTTACAGAATACTCCATCCTACAGCTTCAGAACACATTCTTGAAAATAAACCACATTTTATGCCATGAAATAATAACAAATACAAAAGAATCAAAATAATTTATTGCATTATATCAGATCATGGTGGGAAAATATTATAAATTGGCTGCATGATTAGAAAGTCCATAAATACATAGAGATTGGACATCATACTCTGACTGATCAGTGGGTCATTCATGAGATCAAAAAGGGAATTTAAAATTTCCTGGAATAAAATTAAAGTACTAGCATGAATCAGGACTTTGGGGGATCAGTCAAAGGCAACTGAAGAAGGAAAGTTTATATCTACATGTGCTTACATTTAAAAAGTCAGATGTCTTTATAAATTAATGGTGCATCTCATGATCTTAGGAAACCAGAACAAGCCAAACCCAAAACACTAGAAGGAAAAAAGTAACAAAGAACAGGCAGAAATGAAGGACACTGAAAGTAGTGTGTGTGTAAAGAACCCTGAGTTAGAGCCGGCTTTTGAAATGATAAGCAAGGTCAACAACCATCATACAAATCAAACAAAAGGCAAAGAAAACTGAAATGAACAGAGTTAGAGAGGAAAAAGGAATCAGTACAATAGATACAAAATGAACTCAGAGACTCATTAGGGAATAGCTTGAAAAACTACTTTTCAAAAACGCTGCAAAATTTGGAAGTAGAGAAACTCCTAGATAATATGACTTAACAAAACAAAGGATATAAATGACCCATACAGAGCCACAACAAAGAAGACTAAAGCATCAATAGTCTCTCAACAAAGAAAAGCCAAAAAACAATGTGTTCATGCTGCATTCTACTGTAACTCTTAAAATGAGCTAACCCAGTGTTCCCCGAGCTGTTCCACAGAAAGGGAATGAATAGTATCAGACTTGGTACATGAGAGGAGTGTAATCCTCATATCTAAACAAAGCAGGAACACACACAAGGAACAGAAAGAAAAAAGAAAGAAAGAGAGAGAGAGAGAGAGAGAGAGAGAGAGAGAGAGAGAGAAAAAAGAAAGAAAGAAGGGAGGCAGGGAGGGAAGAAAGAGAAAGAGAAAAAGGAAGGAAGAGAAAGAAGAAAGAAAGGAAGGAAGAGAAAAAAGAAGGAAGGAAACTATAGACTAATAATATTTCTGGTGATCATCATGAAAATATTCTCAAGAAATTATGTAAACCGAATTCAAAAGCACATTTGAAAGATCATAAGTCATGATCAAGTTGGTTTCATCCCAGGGATGCAAGGATGTTTTAACATATATAAATCAAAGAATGTAACACAACACATAAATAGAGTCAAGAATATAAATCACATGATCATCTCCATGGATGCAGAAAAGACCTTTGACAAGTTCAACGTCCCTTCACGATGAGAGCTAGAGAAACTAAGAACAGAAGGAGCTCAATACAAGAAGGGCAGATTTAGCCAACACTAAATAGAGAAAAGCTGAAAGAATTTTTTCACAAACAGGTGTGAAACAAGGGTGTCCACTCACTGAATGTAGAGCTCAAAGTCTTAGCTAGATGAATTAGGCAAGAGAAGAAACAAAGTCACATCAGTCATTGAAGATACAAGCAGGAGAGAGAGAGATCCAGTTATCCCTACTTAGAGATGGTGATCCGGTACTTAAAAGACCATATGTAGTTGACAGTGGTGGTGCAGACCTTTAATCCCAGCACTTGGGAGGCAGAGGCAGGAGGATCTTTGTGAGTTCAAAACCAGCCTGATCTACAAAGCAAGTTCTAGAACAGCCAGGACTATTGCACAGAGAATCCCTGTCTCAAAAACAACCCCAACCAATCAACCCAACCAGTCAACCAATCAATCAACCAACCAACCAACCAATCATCAACAACAAAACAAACCATATGTAGTAAAGTACCAGAATATAAAGAAAAAAAGACAGAATAGCTTTTTGATATACCAATAATCTACTGGCTAAGAAAGAAATGAAGTCAAAATATCATGAATAATAGATTCAAAATGAGCTAAAAATTCCATAGTAGTAAACCTAAGCAAGGAGGTAAAAATCCTCTATAGTGAAAACTTTGAAACTCTCAAGAAAGAGATTGAAGAAGACACTGGAATAGACTCCCAGATGTTTGCTTAGGAGATCGCATAGTGTGGAAACCACCACAGCACTGAAGACAGCCCAGATTCAACGCAAGCCCCTCGGAACTTCAGTAATGCTCTTCATGCAGCTGGAAAAAATAATCCCCGAATAATGTGGAAGCCTGAGACCTCAAGTAGCCACAACTATCTTTGATACAAAGGGTAACAATGTCGAAGTTAATCACAATCTCTGACCTCAGATTATGTCACAGATCCATAGCAACAAAAACGGCAAGCAACCGGCATGAAGCTAGACACCAAGACAAATGGAGTGGGATGAAGGGCCACACATACACAAAGCCACAGCTTCTTAATCTTTGACACAATTATCAAAAACACACTAGAGAAATGTCTCCAACGAAAGGTGGGGTGGGAAATGTATTTCTACGCACAGGAGAATGACAACCTCTCAAAATGAATCAAAAACCTTATAGTATGATGTCGCACTCTGAAGCCACCAAGGGAAACCACCACAGTGTCTACAAATTGGTGAAGGCATTCTGAAAAAGTTCACCGCAGCTATATAAATAATTCCAAAGGCAACAAGTGGCATCCCATTAAATCAGAAGTTTCTGCACAGAAGTAAAAACATCAGCTGACTGAAGAAACAGCCTGTACATAGGGCAAAGTTAGCTTAATATTTAAAATCTACCAAGAACTCAAAAAAATAACAAGCCATTCAATCAGTAGACTGTACAGACAGTTCTCAAAAGGCAAACCACAGGTAAACAATACCTAGTTTTCAAAGGATTCCAGGTCTTTAGACATCAGGGAAATACAAATTAAACGTGCTTTGAGATTCCATCTCACCCCATAAGAATGGCTGCTATTGAGAAAATAAATAGCAAGAAATGTTCATGAGGCCGTGGAGAAAGATGAACTGTACAACACTGTCACTGGGCACTCGGACTGGCCAATCAGTATGGAGAGTTTCCTCAAGAAACTGCGGAGAGAACCACCCTATGACTCAGGTATATCACTTCAGGTAAACGACCAAAAAACTTAGCCAGCTTTCCATGAAGTCATTTGCACACTCCTTGCTCCTGTGGCACTGCTCACAATAGCCAAGATAGTGGAAGCAGCCTGGATGTCCATCAGCAGATGAATGGACAAAGGAAATGTGGTCCATATACACAAAGAGTGCCTTCAGCCTTAAGGAAGAATGAAACGCTGGTAAAAGCGTCGAACAGGAGAACTAATTGGTCTTTCTTGCTTTAGCCAGGGTAAGAAAGATAAGAATCTCATGTTGTGTCAACATAGCGGCTGTATTTTATAAATGTGACATGGGCTGAAGAGTTGGCTCAGCAGGTAAATGTATGCCACACAAGCCTGATAACTGTGTTCGATCCTCAGAACCCATGTAATGGCAGTAAAAGAGAACGGACTCCACAAAACTGTCCTCTGACCCTCACAAGCACGCTGCGGCATTCCTGGTGTGCCTGTTTACACATCACAAACACAAATAATAACATTTTTAATTTAAAAGATAAAATTATCATATGAAAAGGAAAGAGAAAATAAAGGGAGGGGTGGGGAACAAGAGAGGATAATGGGGCAGAAAAAAAACAAATATTGTTTTGTTTCATACGTGTAATCTAGATTTAAATACATACATACATATGTACACATACAAGACATGAAAACAGAAAGGAGACCGGTTAGAGGGGGGAGGAAGGATAGAGTATGGTAGTAGGAAGGAATATTAGCTGAATACAATGCAACATATATGAAAATATCATGAATAAAACTCATTGTTTTATTTATTTATTCATTGTGATCATGGAAACAATTAAAATAATGTAAAATGCCTTGGTCATGAAGTAACACAAAGGATGGATGAGTTTCTCCAAGTCTCACCGTTTCTAAATTTAAATTCAGGCCACTTGGATACCTCTACTTCATGCTGTCTTTCCACCCAAAGTCCTTACCATATAAAAGGTGTTAACTCCATAGATTTAAGAGCAGGTCATTCGAAGATGCTTTAGAGTCCCTGTCCCTGTCAAAGAGCAGCACTGTCCTGTCACTAGCGAGATTTTCCAGATGTGCCTGCCAAAGCTGCAAATTCGGCCACTGTCTTGACCTTGGTTTCAGGCCCTTGGATGAACGTCCCACTATGTTGACCGAGGCAGTTTCCGGTTTCTTCTTGAATATTTGAGGAATGAGTAAGTCCATTTCTACCACTGTCCTTCCTTTATTTCAAATGATGCGAGACCTGCATGTCTAACAGCATCTTCTCCCTTCTTCTGTGAGCTTGGTTATTATATTTTGTTATTATCCCAACACTATACTTTGCAGGGCCATCCATGCATCAAGACTGAGGCCAGACTTGTAACTCCTCTTAGCGCCGATACCAACGCTGGGCAAATCAGAGCCAGTCCATGAATGTCAGGGAGCTGTAAAACACATGGTTGTGAAATGGCTCTCCCAGCCACCTTTTATAGACAGAAGCTGCCCGCCACAAGATGTATAGGCTTAATAAATCAATGAGAAGGAATTCCAAAATGGATAAATCAATACCCAAGCAGTGAGAGGATCCTACAGGTGTATGACAATGACCCATCAGGGCCTTTCAACCTCAGCTGGTGGGTTTAGCTGAAAGGGTCTATAATGATAGATGAGCCAAGATGATAAATACCTCTGTGGTGAAAGTTTGTGCTGTCTGCACTTTCTCCATCACCCCTTCACACAACAGCAATATAAGCAAGCTCCTTTGAACCAAAGAACAGATCTGCAGGCGAATCGGATTGTAAATCCATACACCTGGGGACAATCTCAGAGGAATTGGGTCATTTGCATAAATGGTTTCAGGTGTGACTAGTTGACATCATTAGAGAGCTTACTGTTTGTGTTCTGCAGATGTGCAAGCATGCAGGGGCTGTCGGTGGGAGTGTATATTAATCTCTCCCTTCTGAAGTATATTATGGATACAGATATAAAATAACTAATAGCCTGCCATTGGCTATTTTAGTTTTGAAAGGCTAACCTAAGGGAGTAATGCAACATCAACAGAGATCTTGATATTATTTATAATACAATGTAGAAACAAAAAATATTCATTTCTAGGAGAGTGGTTTAAATTGCATGTTCATAAAATTATACTAAAATGTATATGGTAAAAGAGATACTGCCAAGTAAACTTAATGGTTTAAGGAAACCTTTAGGGGGCTGGAGAGATGGCTGAGTGGTGAAGAGTGAACACTAGCTACTTTTGCAGAGGACCTTGATTCAGTTTCCAGCACCCACCCTCATTGTTGCTCAAACCACTCCAGGTCCAGGGGATCCAGCACCCTCTTCTGTCCTGGCCAGGATCCTGCATGTATATTGTATGTATAAGCTTACACAGGTGCATGTATGCTACACACATGCATACACACAATACACACACACACATTTTTCTTAAAGAAAATGGTTAGAGCATAACTTTAGATTACAAATGAGCCTGCAAGAGTTTGTCTGTAGTCACAATATAATTGTAATCAATGATAAAATTATAAGAGGCTAGAAGTTTTATCAATTGAAATATCTCTGCTTTATCTTTACTCAGGTTTATCTAAGTTTTCTATGGGAATTAGAGTTATTTTGAGTCAGATATCCCTAATGTTAGAAACCTTATTTCCATTAATCTCTATTTTTAAAAATTATGTTTATGCGTATGGGTGTTTTGCCTGCTTGTGTTTGTGTCCAGTGCCTGCAGAGACCAGAGAGGGCCGATCCCACAGGGCAGGGGCTACCAACAGCCATGAGTGTTGGGGATGGAACCCAAGTCCTCTGGAAGAGCAGCCATGCTCTTAATCATTGAATTATCTCTCCAGTCCCCTCCACTAATTTCTTCAGTTAATTTCAGAGAATCTAGTGTAAAGATAAACTCCAATGCTTTTTTAAAAAATTATTTAATTCCATTTTTTTATGTGTGAGTGCTTTGTTCACATATATGTAATTGCACCACACACATGGCTGGTGCCTGCAGAGGCCAGAAGAGGACATCAGAGCACCAGGCAATGGAGTTGTCTGTGGTTGTGTGTATGTGGTATGGGTGCTGGGAACCAAACTTCAATCCTCTACAAGAGCAGTTGGTGCTCTTAACCACTGAGCACTTCCAATATATTTTTGAAAGTCATACATAATAATAGTTAATCGCAGTATTTGTTAATGTGGAAAAATAAAAACCCCAAATATCTGAGATTAAAATTATCAGGAAACTAAGAATATTATAGATATATAATAAAATATTAGGAAGGCATTAAGATAAAATTTTTGTGGAATTTTACAGTAGGAAAATTATAAATTTAAGTATTATTGTATATATTTTTAATATTCATAATTAAATCACGATTATTCCAAAATATTGTGTTTTAATGATTAGTAACACTTCTTCACTTCTTCCTCCCCCTCTTCTCCTTAACCACCCTCCTCCTCTATCTCCTCTTCTCCATTGCTGGGATTAGAACCCAAGGCCTTCTGTACACAAGCAAACACTTTACCACAGAGAAACATTTCCAGGTCCCAGTTTTTAAGTTATTTGCTTTATTTTTCAAATATTCTGTTGCAAATATATTTAACATTTATAGCTAGGTACTGATAAGTGAAAGTTATTATATCCTTTCAGAGTCTTTCTTTACATCTTGACCCATTGTATGGCATTATCTTTGTTACATAAACCACACTGAAAATTTACTTCCAAAGTTGTATGCTTCATCCAGATACACAAAAACTTAAATATATTGTAACGCTGTTTGGGTGTGAAAAACCTTGAGGGTTTTTATCACTTCAGGGTTTCTTTTCATGCTGTCTTTTCTATTCTTGTTCTACATTTTACCATCTTATCTTCCTAGGAAATAACCCATAGCTCTTCCTGGCATTTGCTTAGCTGTCGTAACAGCCCAAGTTGTAGCTAGTCTAACTTGCATTTCCCAGACTGGAGAACAGAAACAATTGACTCTTGATAACCATGCCTCTCATGAGTCTTGGAGGGCCAGAAATTCTCAGGCATGGCAGGAAGTAGTCCACTGGGGTAGGATGACTGTGCACAGTCAGTTTACAAGTAAATGAAGGAGCACTAAGTAATTCTGCCTCTGGGGTGCTTAGGGAGGCCTCAGTCCCTGTGGAAGCTCTAGACACAGAGATGGCAAATTCATGTGCTGCACAATTAACTTGAACAGCCCCCAACCTTGGCGAGCTGAAGCCTTTTCTCCCATGATCCAGCAGTACAGACTCGAGAACCAGGGGGAATATTTTGAATTTAAAAATGAAATTGCAAACATGCGAGAAGATGTTCAGTCTCACCACATTTAGAAAATGCAAATTAAAACTCAATTAATAAGATATCACTGCATTCCTATTAACAGAATTTTAGGATGGAAATTCTGGCTGGCTCCTCAGATGGAGGCTTTTACCTTTTCCTGGAGCTAAAGATGCTGCTACCTTTACATTTTGAAGGGCAAAGGTGTGAGATTCCAGACAACCAACAAAAGACACTATTTGTGGCTACCAAACCCAGAAACAAGCAGCTCGAGTGCAGGACTCTCCAACATTACACAACCATCCTAGTTAGCTGACAACTTGACACGGCCTACAGCCACCAGAGAAGGAAGTATCAATGGAGGGATTGCCCGCATCAGACTGACCTGGCATATATCTCCGGGGGTGTCTTTCTTGTTAACTGATACAGGAGGAGTCAACTCACTAAGGGCTGCAACATTCTCAGGGCATGTGGTCGTAGGATGCATAAGAAAACTAGCTAAGTAGGCACCTTCAAGAGAGCCAGCAAGCAGTGTTACTCCATGGTTTTGGCTTCTGTTTGAGTTCCTGTCCTGACCTCTTTTGATGAAGGACTGTGACCTGAAATGTAAGAATAAACCTTTTCTCCCCTAAATTGCTTTTGGTCAGAGTGTTTAATGACATAACAGAAGCAGAAGCAGTGAACAGGCTTCCTGAGAGACCCACAGGCAAGACAACCAGGCCTACAGAAAGGTCTCTGCACCTTTCTATCTGAAGCTGATGGCAAAGTTTGCAGTATATTGAGATTTGAGGAAAACATAGTAAGCTTGAAATGCTGTATCTCAGTTGTATTCTAACAAGGAAGATTGAGCAGGTGACAAGCTGTCAAAAATTATGTGAGCTCACTTGCTGTAATGAAATCTGGAAATAGTTTCTGAGTCACAGTGTTATGGCATAAAGAATGCCGACAGACATGAGGCAGGATGCTTCAGCACTGCCATTTGGATCCCAAAGCTATTCCAGCCCATTTGATCCAAAATTGAGGGCATAGAAAATATGTGTGATTTGGCAACAGCTGAACTCGGAGGAGATGAAACTGAGCATGCTCTGCAGGGTGAAGCTGAAGCTGAAGTTGACGTCTTTGGCAACCTGAAGGGCAACAGGGTCTGATTGCTCCAGGACAGGGGTGAGCCAAGATGCCAGCAAACATTCTCAGCCACTAAGCCTTCTCCCCAGGCCCAGTATTTCCACATCTAAGTCCTTTAGAAATATGCTGGCCCATGGTGGCCTAAGCTAATGACCTTATCCCCAAAGTATTCTGCTTAAAACTTTTTTGAGGGAGAAACTTTTTTTTTAAAAAAAAAAAAAACTCCCTTCTGGTGAATTCTGGAGCTAACTTTTCAGATAATATTTTACAAATCCTATTGCTCTATTAAACAAGGTTTCCTTGCATTTACTGAGTTGTTTAGAATGCTGTCGGTGTTTAAATAGCAAATTATTCTACCTTGCTAATATTTTTAAGAGAAGCGGTTTTTACACCCAAGTGGAGGAAATGTATGATTATATTTATATTTAGTTTCTTTTAAGTTTTGTCCAATTTCTTATAAACTTTTCAACATAGTTTTCAAAAATCACATCTCTCATTTTTTGAGGTTATAATTACAGTTTTCCCTTCCTTTTCCTCCCTCATACTTTCCTGTGCTCTTTTTCAAACTCATGGCCTCTTTTTTCTTTCTTCTCTCTCTCTCTCTCTCTCTCTCTCTCTCTCTCTCTCTCTCTCTCACACACACACACACACACACACACACACAACTAAATGCATAAGTACAACCTTTCTGGGTCTGTATAGTGTTGCTTATATATAAGTTTTCAGGGCCGACTGGGGAAGAGTATTTCTCCCACCCTCAGGATTCCTTGGTTCCTTGTGTAAGGCTGAGGCCTCCTGGGCTTCCTCGATGCCCATGTGCAACACAGTTCTTCATATATTGGCATTGAGTAGAAAGGAGCTGTAGTTTCAGTTAGGAATGGGTTCAGGAGAGTGGGAGGTGGCTCTATGGACAAAGTTCTTGCTATGCAAGCACGAAGACAAGAGTTTGGGTCCCCAAAACATACATAAAAGCCAGGAAGGCACTGGATCTAGCAATAATCCCAGAATTTGGGAAGTGGAGGCTTTCCTGGGGTAGCTGGCTAGCTAAAGTGGGTGAATCAGTGTGCTCTGGCTTCAGTGGGAAACTGTCTCAATAAATGAAGTGGAGAGCGATTATATCGACATACACACTTACATGTTTTCATATACCTGCACACAAATGTGCCCCCATACAAATATGTATGCACGCATACACACACAAAGAAAAAGCCAGAAATGGATATAGGGAAAGTCACTTCTAACAAAGACAATGGCAACTCAGGTTCAGAACTGAACTATTTTTTCTTATTACCTGATGATTAACAAATACTGTCACTGTTTATAAAGCTGGGAGTAAGCTTTATAAACCTATTGCTATCTTAAAACAGAAAAGCATGCCAAGACAGACTCACTCAGTTTAAGGTTTTGGCATCCTCCAACTTTAGCTGGACTCATGCTTCACTTCTGCCCTACTTAAAAAGAAGGTTTGCTTAACAAATTAATAGTATAAATAGGGCAGTAAGCATGCTTAAGCCACTCTGAACACTATTTTAAAAGGCTTTAGCAAATTAATTTTATGCAAATGATATAGCTAATGCAAGTGCCCCTAATCTGTTCATTAAAGCCAGAGGGAGCAAACTTTATTTTGGCAATTAGTCGAAGTTACTATATGTATTAAAAAAGTGCCCAAATTGCATTTCTTTTAAAGTGTACATGGAGACTTTTCACCGGTTGGGACTTTGCCACATCACCCGGTGTGGAATCAGGAGCTTGGGCCTTGTGCCTGCTCTCACAGGCGCCTTGACCTCAGAGTAAATAGACAGATTTGGTCAGCTTCCCCAGTCATTGAGACGTGGCAGCAGCTCCTCCTCTGGCTAGAGCAGTCCAGGTGCCCTCTGCCTGGGGTTGCCAGGGGCGGGGCAGGGATACTGCCCTGGCTGGTCTTCAGAGGTAGAGAAAATCTGCCGTTATGTAACAGGACAATGATGTGCCCTGCACCATTATTAAATGTCAGGCTTCTTCTGTTGCAGGCGGCTTCTCTCCGTGTGGTCCAGAGACGCCATGGCGTCTGATAGACTTTGGGAGGAGAGACGGAGCAGGTGGCGACTATCGATGTGGCCTTTCAGATAATCTCCACGACTCTGAGTGCATTTAAAGAGAGAAGGCTGACATTTGTGGTTATGATCACTCATAGCCTCGCCATCCACCCATTGATCTGAGACACCGGTCACATCACTGTCTTGACGCCCAGTGACAAGGGTGGCATCTGACTGACAAGCAAAAGCTCCAGTGGATTTTGCCATTTATTATTATAATTATTGTTGAGTCAATTTTATTTTCCCAATTATGGGGCTGTAGGGTAGTGAGCTGTCACAAGAGTGACATGGCGCCCAATGTCATGGCAAGCTACAGGAAAGAATCTGATGTAAACGAAGGTGGCTTTGGGCTCCCATGGGCCTCTGACCCCATTTATTCCCCCACAGGATCCTTTTTAAATTAATGTAAACTATTAGGTGTTTTTGGAGGAGGTCTCCATTGTGCCACCACGTATTCTTCTTAGCATCCTTCCTTTTATTCCCATATGTGGTCATTATTTCATGACTGTGGAATTAATAACCCTAAGCACAGCAGCTTTGAACAAAAAATGTGTTCGAATTGAAACTTACTTTTCTGTATCCCATACCTGATCCTCTTGCCTCACCTCCCAAGTGTCGGGACTACAGGAGTGGACCTTCATGCCCAGTTTACTCAGTGCTGAGGGTGGCACTGAGGGTTTCGCACGTACTAGGCAAGTGTTCTACCATCTGGGTTTTGTTTCCAACCACACAATGGTTTTACAGTCAGAAATCCTGGTGTAATTTACCAGATGCCTCTGCAAGCGTACTGTTTGTCCAGGCTCTCCCACAAAACTGGGCTTAAAGTGTTGGTTGGGGCCACAATACTTTCAATGTTCAAATGGAACCTGACCTGCTTCCATGTTTACACACATGGGTGTTGGAAGACCTTCAAACATTGCTGGTTGTTGGGTGCTACATGGGACATTCCTTAAAGCCACTCAGAATGAGGAATCTTCCTCCCTTAGAATAAGATAATGAGAGCGAATACTCCAAATGGAGAATACAGTTTCTATAAATTAATCTCAAAGGGGCTCCTCCTAGCTTTTGCTAGAAGTGAATCCTTACGTCTGGCTGCCACTCAAAGTAGGAGGATATCAAAGCATTGACGCCCTGACTAACGGGAGGGAGGAGCCACCTAGCACCATCTCGGGGTCGTTCAGTGCACCAAGAGAGGATGCAACAGGCATTGCATTCTTTGGATTCTTCAGCTTTCGTGGATCTGCAGCTAAGAGTTACACCATGCATCCCGTCCTTCTGAGACTCTCCAGCTCCTCAAGCTTGTCCATCTGTGGGCACATCACTGGCCCCCCAGATACTGGAGACAAGCGCCACTATCTCGGAAGGACCGATGTGAGCACATTCCCCAGCTAAGCCTTTACAATGGTGGATCTCAACCTTCCTGAGGCTGCGACCCTTTAAGACAGTTCCTCCTGTTGTGGTGACCCCAACCATAAAACTATTTCCTCACTATATTATTTTGCTACTGTTGTGAATTGTAATGTAAATATCATATAAACAAACCCTGTGGGGGTTGTGACCCACAGGTTGAGAACCATTGTTTTAGAGTCAGGCCCAAATCTCTCTTAACTCTTTAGTCTGTCATTTTTCAGAGTCAGGTGGGGCTCACGTTGGTTAACAACCAACCTTGCTATTGACTATGTCCATAATTTTGTTCATTTTTATTAATGTCTAACATTCAGGTTTGTTTCTATCTGTTGCCCTGAAATAAGGCTACCTGCTTCATGGAAGAATTTCGTGACAAACATAGATGATTTGTGTAGAATACATAATATACACTTATTAGTTTATAAACATAAACAACAGTTCATCTATTATATAAGACACACTTACATGTATATCTGTTTGTGTAACAATAGATAATATATATTTTTCTATATGCTACTCACTTACAGAAATGCAATAGACAGAAATGTTAATGTTTTCTTTCACCAAATATTTTCCTAAATTACAAACAATTACTTAGAGCGTTCTCACTGTCTGAGACAAATCTTTGAAGACACTCCACTCTATACCCTATTGGTATGACTTTTAAATTCTTTTTGCTAAGTCCTTCCCTCAAAGTCAGGGACATGCTACATCACCCAGCCTCGAGTGTGGAAGACAGTGGAAGAATGGATCAGATAGATGCAGGGGATTTGGCTACAGAAAAGAAAGTGGTGTGCATGGGAAACTCATCATTCCTGTAGCTTGTTTAGGTCTCCGTGGACACCTGAGTCGAATAGCAGGCATTGGGTAGCATTGCCATTGGGACAGAAAGCAATGCCCCGTGCATGGCCTCGCATCTGCCTCAGACTGCTGCTCTTCTGACTTCACCGAGTCTGCAGCATTTCCTCTGCTCATTGTGGAATTCTGTTACCCCAGTATCACAGCCATTTAAAAGGCCAAGCACACAGGGCACAGAAAGGGGAGGAAGTGCGGGATTGGTAAGGGCGACATCTCTTCCTTGACTGCACACACCCTTTGTAAGCCTAAGAATTTCTTAAAGACACTTTGTTACAGAGACATCTCAACCAAATTGTTGGCAAAGTGGATTTCATCCAGCAGCTGGTCTGCAAAGGAGAGCTTAGCTGGCGTTAGTTTCACACCTTCACATGTGTTGAGATTAAGCTTCCAATGATCTTTGTCTTAGGCTGTTTGTGGTTGTTTGTTTGTTTTTTTTTTTTTTTAAAGAAGAATCGTATGTGGCCTCCTGGCTCCACAGACTTAGGGACCAAAGACCATGCTTGTTCTAAAATGAGAGTTGAACCGTGAGTGCTGTCTTCTTCCAATTGCTGTGGCTATGTTGCTAATTAGGTCAGCTTAGCCAACATCTATAAAGCAATTCCTGTGTGAAAACCATCAGCCTAATAGCCAGAACCTGGAAACAACCTAGATGCCCCTCAATGGAAGAATGGATAAAGAAAGTGTGGCACATCTACACACTAGAGTACTACTCAGCGGTAAAAAAACAATAACATCTTGAATTTTGCATGAAAATGGATGGAAATAGAAAACACTATCCTGAGCAAGATAACCCAGACCCAAAAATATGAATATGGTATGTACTCACTCATTAGTGGATTCTAGCCATAAACAAAGGACATTGAGCCTATAGTTCGTGATCCTAGAGAAGCTAAGTAATAAGGTGAACCCAAAGAAAAACATACATAGATCCTCCTGGAAATTGGAAGCAGACAAGATCACCAGGCAAAAGTTGGGAGCATGGGGATGGGGGAGGGGTGGGAGAAGGGGAGAGGGGGAGAGAGAAGGGAGAAGGGGAGGGCTGGGGAGAGCTTGGGGGAGTGGGATGGTTGAGATGGAGGAAGGATGGATATGGGAGCAGGGAAGAAGATATCTTAATTAAGGGAGCCATTTTGGGGTTGGCAAGAGGCTTGACTCTAGAGCTGTTCCCAGGTGTCCATGGGGATGTCTCTAGCAAGGACTCTGGGCAGTGG
>PVIU01025540.1:0-23566 GCA_004026605.1 Ondatra zibethicus
GGGGACATGGTAGGCATGGGGGACATGGTAGGCATGGGGGACATGATAGGCATGGTGGACATGGTGGGACATGGGGGACATGGTGGGCATGGGGGACATGGTGGACATGGTAGGCATGGTGAACATGGTGGGCATGGGGTACATGGTGGGACATAGTGGGCATAGGGGCATGGTGTGCCTAGTGGTGTGAGCATTGTGGTGCAGGCCTGTGATCCCAACACTCCAGCGTTTGGGAAGCCAAAGCAACAGGATTGAGTTTAAAGCTACCCTGGAGTGCAGAGCAAGACCCTGTCTCAAAAAAAAAATAGAGGATGATGGAAGAGAAACTGGAACAGAACACAAGAAGCAATCTTTCCTGGGGTTCAAAGGGTCCATGTCTCCTCAAGTCTTCAAATGCTCATTGGAAGCTCACCATCACTTAGTGAGCTGTAGTAATGAGGAGAGCCTGCTTTTGGTCCCGGCCGCCCAGCTCCCACAGCGTTCCCAGTGCCCAGCTAGCTTATACCTGAAATAATTACACAGAAACTATATGCATTGAAATACTGCCTGGTCCATTATATCTAGCCCCTTATTGGCTAACTCTCACATGTTATTTTAATCCATCTCCATTATTGTGTATTGCCACTTGACTGTGGCTTACCGGCATGAATCTAACCAGCGTCCATCTCGGGCAGGAGAAACATGGCAGCTGCCACACTACTTTCTTCCCAGCATTCCGTTCTCTTTTCCCCGCCTATCTAAGTCCTGCCCTATCAAAAGGCCAAGGCAGTTTCTTTATTCAACCAAAGAAAGCAACACATAGAAAGAAGGCCCTCCTACACCAGTGAGTGTTCTGAAATCTGTTCTATATGAGAAGAAGAATATCGAGCCATGGCTAAACATTGAAGATTGAATAGGAAAACTCGATTCTCTAATTCAGGATAGGCCTCAGAAAATGTGGGGAGGAGAAATGAAACCACACTGGACACAAGCCGATGATAACTGATGCTCAGAGCTGGGTCCATTGACTTGTTTTCCATGGTTAATAAGACACAATCACAGATACTGTAGGTATAGAAAAAAGACATAGTTTGGATCTTATTTCTGGTTCAAGGTCAAAGTGCCAGGTCTAATGATGCTATTCTTGTTGGTAGAATCCCGGGGTCTCAGAGTATCACCTGGTGAGAGCCAAGCAGCATGGCATCATCAGAGGGAAGTGATCACTAAGCTCACAAGAGACCTGTCCTCAAATCACTTACTTCATTGTTTGCATGAAACCCATGAGGGCAAAGCTCTAATGACCTTCTCAAAGCCACATCTGAAGCCTCCTCTAAGGATATCAGATGAGGCTTAAATTTAAAGCATAATACAATTAAGTATAGTATTTTTTCTACTTTGCTTTAAAATTTCAAATTTTCTATAATAAAAAGTTAAATATTATGACCTTGGCAATTCACAAAGTTAGTAAATTTCTTGGTTCCCCCCTAAATCAATTAATCACATTATATTTTTTCTCCGTGCTTAAACTTTCACAAAACTTCAGTAAAAATGCATGAACATGTTTTAGTTTATCTTTCTCTTTAAAATAGAAAAATGTGGTTTCTCTTTAAGAGTGATTGGATTTCTGTCTTCTATTTATACTGTATGTTGATTTCTCGTTATACGAATAGGCAAGTTGTACACCTGTCATTTCTTAGGGGCCAGGGCCAGCCAGCACTACCTCTTGCCGGCTTCTTGTACTTTTTGGTCCCGCATGTGGTTTTTTAAAACACAGTTAAAAATATAGTACAAGTAGACTGGAGGATTGGCTCAGTGGGTAAGAGCACTGACTGCTCTTCTAGAGGACCTGGGTTCAATACCTAGCACCCACATGGCCGTTCACACCTGTCTGTCACTCCAAGATCTGGCACCCTCACACAAGTATACGTGCAGGCAAAACACAAATTCACACACAACAAAAATAAATTTTAAAAAAAGAAATATCTGAAAAGGTTTTCATCATCCTTAGAAGCTCGGGAAATGCAAATTGAAACTACTTTGAGATTTCATCTTGCTACAATCAGAATGACTAAGATCAAAGAAACAACAAACAACAAATGCTGGCAAAATTGTAGAGAAAGGGGAACATTAACTCATTGTTGGTGGAAGTACAAACCAATGCAGTCAGTAGGGACATCAATATGGAGAATTCTCAACAAGCTAAAAGAAAATTTATCACATGAGCCAAATCTTACACCCTTGACATTTGTGCAAAGGACTAGATAACCTATTCCAGAGATATCAGCCATATCTACTGTCACTTTCTTCACAATAGTTAGGAAATTGAAACAACTTAAATGTCCTTCAGCTAATAAATGGATAACAAAAGTGCTGTGCATGTATTAATGCTATCCATTCATAAAGAAAACTGAAATCATGAGATTTGCATGGATGGAACTGGAAAATATTAGACTAAGTGAGGTAACCCAGAAACTACTGTCAACCTCTTATTTGTCAATCCTAGTGCCAAATCTTTAGATTTGAGTACGTAGCCTGCAGGAGCCAAAGAAGCCTAGAAAGTAAAAATGGACCACCATGGGAGGGGGAGAAGGAGCTCTAGAAGGGAGGGTAGGTAGGGCACAATTGCTGTGGTAGTGAAAATGAGGAAGATGTGGGGGTTTCTAACTGGGGCAGGAACAAAGGAGAGTAACATAGAGGGAGGAAGAAGGTATAAATAACACTATGTATATTGGAAAATGCTGTAGGGAAACACATTATTTTATAATCTCATCTAAGCACACACACACACACACACACACACACACACATAGTGGATTTATACCACGGGAGGTGTCAATTTTCCCTTACCAAGAGCCATAAACTATCTAACAAAAACCGGTGCCAAGTATGAGAAACTTCTTTGGAGTCACAGGTCATTGTAGTCCAAAGACTCCCAAAACAATATAGATCATTACTTTCATCCTTGGTTGCCTCCCAGAACTTGAACATAAGACCCTATTGCTAACTTGATATGTCATGTTTTGTTGATATCCATAGGAAGCCTACCATTTTCTAAATAGAAAGGGAGGAGGAGAGGGTTGGGAGGGGCAGAGGAGAGGTAGGGGAGGGGCTGGGAGGAGAGGAGGGATGGGAAACTGTGGTCAGGATACATTTTGGACATAGGAGTTGGAGATATTGTGCTTCAACTGACCTTGAAGTCTCCTTCTTGAGCACTAGCTGCCATGTGATCAGTAGATGTTATGCAAGCTGCCAAGGGGGAAAAGCAGTCAGTAGTGCTACCCAGCTATAAAGTTTATGAATCACAAGTACTGGTCTAGACAGATATCCCCAATAGTGCAGTAGAGGCTCCTTTATCTTGGGGGTAACCAATACTTGCCTACTCAATAAGAGGTACTGCAACTTCATGTCTAGAACTGCAAGCCTAGATAACTATCCAAGGGTAGAGAAGCCATATATTCTAGAGAAGAACCTACTTCTTCCATTTTCATAACCCAATGTAATTTCCAACTGCATTTCAAGTACTCCTCCTTATAACATAAAAATAAGTGGTCGGGAGGGGAGGTGGGCCTTGGACTTCCAACAGGGCAGGGCACCATGCCCTCTTTTAAGGAAGAAGGGGGAGGGAGGAGGGGTTGGAGGTAGCGGGAGGGGACCGGAAGAAGGGGAAGAAATGTAAAAAAAAATTTATTTATTTAATTATGTTTTTGAATGGAAAAAATAAAAAAAAAGAAAGAAAAAAAAATAAGTGGCACTCTCACACCTCACCAATGAAACTTCTTGCTGCAAAAGACTATTAAAAGGATTCACAACTAATCAAAAATAATGTAAAAAATAATGATCATGGGGTATCCAGCTCCTTGATACATCCACAGCAGAGTCCTCAAGTATGGTAGGAGGAAAGAAAGAGACAGGGTTGATGGGGAACCTCCTCCAGTCAATGGCCTTTGAGAGGCTGGACCAGATTGAGGTGTGGCTTTTGGGTACCAAAAAGCTGCGGTCCTGCCCTGCTTGGCCAATTCTTCCTGCGAGCCACACCTGGATGTTGGATCCCATTCCCATCACCTCGCTGAGTTCCGTGAGTTCCCTTTTAATAAAGAAAAATCTTAGAATACTCTATTAGGAGTTAGCTTGGGATTATTTGACTCGAGTTCCCCCCATTTGATGTGTTCTGCATCATGGGGAGATTCTAAAAGCCAGAAGACCAGGATACCTGCTGCAAGATAGTGTCTTCTAGGCAGGAAAAGGAATCCACATCCATGAAATCTCAGCAGTGTGGTTGCCTAGACAAGACCAGTTACAGTAACAGCTGACATGCCAAGGTTTATGAGGGCAAATTCACAGGACTACAGCCCTAGATGACGAGTTACAGGCAATCAGTGGCTGCTGAGACAGGGAAAGAGACTCAGTATGATTTGTGCGTGTGCGTGCATAACAATAATAATTAAAGAAGTCATAATTTGAAAGAAAGTCAGGAAGGCATGGGAGGAGATGGATGGAGGAAAAGGGAAAGATGAAGATGATATAAGTATAGTAGTTATATATGAAAGTCTCAAAAATAAAAAGAATAAATTAAAAATGATTAATAGATATGAATCTGAACTTTAGTTAAGATCATGTGACTGCTAAGTAAAAAAGCAAGATGGGTATTTATCTTTCCATATCTTATGGCAGTGTGGCAGTGAACCTGTGAGCCTCTGCTCTGCAGTCTTCTCATCAGGAAACAAACCATTTTTAGTACGAATCCCATAATTTTCATAAGGCACTGATCTTGGGGAGATAGTTTGAGCCCTAGGCTGAGAGGTTCATGGTCCCAAGCCAGGGTGCTAGCTAGCCTTGGATATTTGTCATAATAAAATATGTAGGACAGAACTGGTGAATCTATCTTGACAGTTTGGATTTATAGGCCATTGAAGATTTAACTTGAAATAAACACAAGCTATGATTATTTTTAAAGGATTTATTTTTAGTTATATGGATATATGGGGACAGTATAGTATATGCACGTGAGTGTAGGTGCTTGCAGAATACAAAAGAGAGTATAGGATCCTCTAGAGCAGAGGGAAAGGCATTTATGAGCAGCCCAGTGTGGGTGCTGAGAAGGACCTCAGGTCTGCAAGAGCAGGATGTGCTCTTAGCCACTGAGTCTTCTTTCCAGCTCCATTTTGTTGTTTTAGTAATTAGAAGTCATTATATGGAAAGGTAGCAATTAAACATATATGCCTGTTAGCCACCTCAGAGATCCCTCTCTGCTGTTCTTGCCTTTCTTTTTCTTCTGTTCCTTAAGAGTTATCAAAATAACCCTACCCTTCACTCACTCATTCTCCCTGCCCCATACTCTCTGAATGATTCCTTCTTCCTGCCTGAATGACTCATCACTGAATTTAAATATCAGTTATGTAGTTACCATCAAGATCATGTGCCACCTTCAAACTCTACTTCTGCATTTTCAGCTTAAAGCAAGGCACTGTCCATAACACCATCTCCAGTTCAACCTGTAAATGCATGTTTCTCTTTCTAAGCACAAATGCCATCACTCTTCCCAAGGAAATTCAGACCCTCAGGACTGACCTATCACCTCCCCTTCCTCACCAGCTAGTATCCAAATTGTCCCTCCCTGTTTCTGCCTGTCTCCCCGACTCTTTACCCAATGGTAACTGAGATGAATCTTACCATGTCCTCTCCAGGTTTATAGTCTCTTAGCCAACAGTCAAATTTTCACAATCAGACTTTAGCTATTATTTCCTTCTTTAAAAGACTTCATTAACTATTATTTCTCACTTGACACTCTCCATGGCCTAGTCCTTGAGCAGAGTTAACTGGCCATCCCCGTGTTCCCACAGCTCTTTCGCCCAGTACTAGTTCACATCTCCACCTCAGGTTTAAATTCCATCCCCTCTACGAGGTTGTTTGCTACTTGAGGATACTTGTTGTACTTGCATGCCAAGTACAAAAAACCTTGCTGAAGTTACTGACACTACAAAATCAAACCTCCCTTTTTCGTGGTATTTCTAGCTTTGGAATTAATGAAATGTAATGATTCCTCATATCCAAGCTAAAGCAATCCCCACCGATACTGCGTTCTTCCTTCATATCCTTATACACACAGATGGCTCTTAACTTATGGTTTCCCAACTTTACAATTCTGCAAAAGCATACCTATGCTTGTGGTACAGAATACAATACATCACATGGTAGTCACTGACTGATTACAAAAAAGAACTTGAGATCATAAAATGGTTTCACCCAACTGTAGTCTAGTATTATGTGTTCTGAGTATATGTAAGATAGGCTGAGCTAACTGGTTCAGTTGCCCCAATTTATTTTTTATTGAAAATATATTCATCATAAGAGACTACATTTTATTATTTGTATTATTCTTCTGTGACTGTGTCTTTGTAATATTTAACAACTAGTACAATTAGAGGCTTTCAGAGAGTCACACTCTTGCTCTGGGAGCAGAGAGACTCCAATCTGGAAAAGTTCTGAGACTCATGAATTTCAGAGGAAACTGGAATTGACCTTTAATTTGACCAAGACAAGAGAAAATCAAAGCCACTGGGCTTGCTCCTTTGGAGTGGAAAAGGGGAGGGATAATGACAGGAAACTCCTGTTCCACAGAAAGCTATCAGCAAAGCAGCTTCATCCTGACTATTCTTTCCGTTCATTATAATGACTAAGTGATTTGTTTTATGCATTTTAAACCACTAAATGAGCAAAACCCACCTTGGATTTTAGAGCTAGGAAGGGATGGGTATGCCCAAGAGAACAGGGAAAATGCAAAGCCCTAGAGTGTAATCACTAACCCCAGTGTACTTGGACTGCATGCAGAGAGTCTGCAGAGCCAGGTAGCTATGCTCCTTCTGAATCTTTCCTTCAGGAGTGCTGCTGATGGAGAATGTGTTCCAGGAAATAAGTGTCCTGTATTTCTCAGGGTGCTAATTGCCAACAGCTGTAATGCCTCCAGGCACGCACTGAAGAGTTTATGTCAGCCTGCAGCATGTTGTCAATGATCCGGATACCTTCATAACGTCGCATCGCTTTTTGTTTGTTTCTCACCTACTTCCATACTATTTATTAGGGACAGGATTGGGACACAGGAAGAACCACTCTACAACATAAAGCCTGCTTCCCCATATGTCCTATTTACTTGTCTTACTGTGATACGATACCATGACCAAGTCAACTTAAAGAAGAAAGAGTTTATTTGGGGCTTACAGAGGGCTCATGATTATCATGGCAGGGTATGCTAGCAGGCAGGCAGGCATGCTACTTGAGCAGTAGCTAGGAGCTGATAACTTGATCCACAAGTGGAAGGCAGAGTACTAACTCAGAATGGGGCAAGTCTTGAAACCCCAAAGACCACCTCCAGGGACATACTAACAAAGCCACACCTCCTAATCCTTTCTAGGCAGTTCAACAACCTGGGAACCAAGTATTCAAACTTGTGCGCCTGTTGGAGCCATTCTGAGACAGCCACACCATATTCACCTTTTGTGGTCAAAGTTACAAAGTCATTTCCAATAGGTTCTGTTATGTGCAGAGAAGTCATGACTGGGCTTCCTGTTGCTCTAGCCTGTGTGATTTTCTTTCTCCTATCGATTTTCCCACATGCTTAACAGAATCAGTAAAGCAGCTTGGGTGAGAATTTTTTGACAAGCGGACAAGCGAAGGAAGGCAAGGGGGAAGGCTGTGGGGTACTCCCCAGGCTCCCAGCCTCAGGCACGAGAGCAGCCTTTAGACACGTAACACTTCCAGAGAGGACCAGAACCAGAAACCTGATTTCCCCTGGTATTGTCTCTCTGGACCTGCTCATCCAGAATGTCTAGCGAACAGCGATTTATCTTTGCTCCACTTTCCGCTGTCTTCCACTTGAAGACGCCCGCCCCAGGAGGCTTGGATTTCCTGTGGAGCCTAGAGCTGCAGTGACAAAGAGGACAGTCACTTCTTTCCGAGGGGCTAATGTTTACACTGTAAGAAATAACTTTTTCCAAGGAGAGAATAAATCACGAGCCCATTTTAGTCATCTCCGTTGACTGTAAGTGTCGACAATGTGTGATTGATGACCTTGCTTTCTCTCAGCCTCTTATGTTTCCCCAGCCTTCCCCCAAAGCCTACTTGGGGTTTGATTAGCCTGTGTGATCATTTCAAATTACATCATGTCAAAGGCAGGCACCAGGAAGCACTGGTTTTCTCCCACGGGACTTTAAGCCATTTAAAGAGCTGGGCAGGAATGTAGGAAGCCAAAGCGGCCTCAGTGACCTTCTAACCACTCCAGCCTTTGCCTTCTGGTGTCCTCTTTCTCTGTGTCTTCATCTTCCTGTCACAGCTCCCAGACATTCATGGTCTTAGAAACAAAGGAACTCAAGGTTTGCTGATTGATTTTCTTATGGTGGAAAAAGTAAATGGAGATAAGTTAATTCGACAAATCTTTACCTGAGTCCTTTAACTTAATAACCATAGATGTTCATGGGCTTGTACAAGTTCTGGAGTATTTTGAGAGCCTAAAATAGTGTTTAACTCATGCCAATATGAGAAATCATGGCCCATGGTGTTAGCCTTGAGCTGCCTGTACCATTCACATTTGAATTGGGTCATGGGAAATGTGATAAAATGTCCTGAGCGTTCATCTCTATATAAATATATAGAGATATACATATATATCCTATGTATGTGTGTTTATATAAAGAGTTATGTGTTTTCCAATGGCCCATTCTTTTATAAGGGTGAGTAAATCCAAAATACGCTAGTCTCAGGAGAGCTGCACGCTGCCCTGCTGTTGTTTGGGGTAACTTCCCTTTTTTCCTTATGATATTTAACCTCTTGAGTGAAGCCTGTCCCCATTAAACAGTCTTTCCTAAATCCACGACATTAAATCTCATCACCAAAATTCCCATTTTTAAAGAAACTTCTAAAATAATGTTTGACCAAATATCTAGCTACCATACTCAGCAATGTAGACAAACAAAATTAACCATCTCAGTTCCAGAACAAGGCCAGTGTGGAAGAGTTAGATTCTAAACTTCTTTCCACATTTTCTAGTCTTCAGGAGAACTTCCAAATTTAGCAAGTCTTTGACTGTTTCTTGTTGTTGCTGCCGTTATTTGTTGTCATTCTTACAACAAAATGCCTGAAAGCTAAACGTGTTCCAAAGAAAGGCTATTCACATTTGTTTATCAGAATCCATAGTTGGACATCCCCATGTGTTCACGCTATGATGAAGGCCTCCTGAGGTGCATGAGCCATATAACTGTGGTAGCAGATGTGAGAAGGAGCTCTCACACAGAGGGACAGGAAGCCAGAAAGCAAGGAGAATGGGTTAGTTCTTTTCCATAATCCGTGCTTGAAATAAATATCCAGGGTCCTACAAACATCCCTTAGGACAGCAGAGTCCTCCGTGATCTAACCACTGTTCTCTAATCCCTGACTCCCAATGGCTTCACCACCTTTTGATAATGCCAAGTTAAGGACTCTGCCTCCAATCTGTGAAACAAGTACATCCAAATGAGGGCAGGAGATAAGGTGTCACTCCAGGGCACTCATTCCTCACATCCGGCCCCCTTCCCAGTAACCATTCCCAAGATTTTCATGCCATATTGATACATTAACCAGCATCAAATGATGACCATTCCCCAATGGAACTTTGATTCCTCCCGCTTACTGGAGATTTTCCATCACAACTCCAACTTCTCCACCCAAGGCTGGATGGCCCTTCCTGGCCTCTGAATTTAGAATCCTGTCTGATGGCTTCTCCTCATCAGGGTCAGGACCTTAAATTATGAACCCTAATTACTGTACTGGGGCATTTTTCACTGTATCCAAGGGATCCGTTCAGGAAATTTATTCATTCAGACTTTCTGACTGCTCCCTGCATCAAGATGAACCTCTGATTAAAAGGCAAAATACAAGAAAAAAAATGTGTTAAGGTGAACTCAGACACCACTAGGAGATAGGAAGTGAAAAGAAACCAGGAACAAAAAGTAAAAATTAAAAGAATGAATTTATATCATCAGAGTGTAAGTAAGAGGGAGGAAAAGGACCTGTACTGAAATCCTACTGTATTCCAAAATCTCTAACATGTTGCTTTTTCTAGTCTCACTCCAGGACTCTGCAGTGGTCTTGTTATCCAGTTTTAAGTCCAAAGAAGCAAAATCTAGAAAATTCCTCTCTCTAGAAGAGAAGGGCAACAGACTTTCTACAATCTTCAGAGTCTCTAATATAAAATCACATGCAAAGTAAAAATGGCAGTGAAATGTAAGAAAAACTACAATTTGCAAAGGCAAATAGGGAAATTTCCTAAAAATTCAGTCAAACTTTTTTTAATCAGCTGCCTACTGAATTGTTCATACTTTTCCCCAATATTTTCATCTGTACTTTCTTTGACCCCTTCTTCCTACAGTTTCCAAATATTTTCTTTTTCATTCTTTTTTTTTCTTTTGAGACAGGGTCTCATGTAGTCTAAACTGACGTTAACTCTCTATGTAGCCAAGGATGGGGAACTCCTGATCTGCCTGCCCTCACCTTCCAGGGATTAGATTCATAGGCCTGGACCACCAGGACTAGTGATATTTTTTGTCAAAGAAATAGAAATATAATTCTTTTTTTAAAAAAGATTTATTTATTTATTGTGTATACAACATTCTGCTTCCGTGTATGTACACATACCAGAAAAGGGCGCCAGATCTCATTACAGATGGTTGTGAGCCACCATGTGGTTGCTGGGAATTGAACTCAGGACCTCTGCAAGAGCCAGTGCTCTTAGCCACTAAGCCATCTCTCCAGCCCCAGAAATATAATTCTTTATAGCTTAATGACCAAATTTGTTTCTATCATTGGTAACTTAGAAAGCTATCTTTCTTCTTTACAATTCAATTCAAAATCAGTACTATATAATTTTTTAAGGTCTAGAGTTGTAGGAAATATCTGGTCACGTTCCTTTAAAAAAGAGACTACAAACTTACAGAGATTTGGGGGTTTTCACACAGTGACAAATCTTAGATTCTCTTAGACGTATAAATGATTGGTACTTTTGACTCCACATTCATTGATTTTTCTATACCAAATGTGATAGGATACTTGAGCCGAACTACCCTTTATCCTCATAGTTGCTGTGTCTGGAAGCGTAAGGCTGCTCAAGCGCCCTTCCGTAGAGATTATCTCATACCTGGAGGCTAACAGTAAGTGGTCAGCATACAAAAAACAACTGAAAAAAAAAGAAAAGAAATAAACACACCTTTTAAAACCAAATACTCTCACTCACTCTCACTGTACCCTATATGACCTGTTGCTCCTTGGTTGTCTTGACAAGAGTCAAACAGTGAGCAAGGGAAAACCAAGAACAAAACGGAAAATCTCCTTATCAACAGAGAAGCAAACAATGGTGGCTTTACTAATTACAAAGAAGGTACAACTTACTAAACAAACTGCTAGAGCCTCCTCAGAATGTTGTCAAAGTCTGTGTAGGAAGGACTCAAAGGCAGAGCCAACTAGAACATCAAAGCCAAACCTCGATGATTCTCTTTCTCAGGCTCTGGATGAGCTGCAAAAGTACCTTCATAGAATTTACTATTCCAGTCATTTTTTAAGTATAATTCGGTGACATTAAGTGTATTCATATTGTCAAGTAACTCTCCCCAACAGCCATTTCTAGAATTTTTCATCCTGGCTATTGGAAGTCTGCACCCATTAAGCAATAATTATCCATCCTTCACTTCCATCTGTCCTTAACCACCCCTGCTCTTCTTGTCTCTTGGACTTGACTATTCTAGGAATTTTCTATGGATGGAACTTGTGCTTATGACTTTGGCCTATTTTACATACATGTTTTCAAGTTTCATCCATGGTATAGCTTGTGTCAACAGTGGTTTTCTTTTTGCATTTTTAATTTTAAAAGTCTGAAATATATATATATATATGTATATATATATGCTACACTATGTTCATCTGTCCATCCACCCATGAACATCCCAACTGTTTCTTCTCCCTTCAGATATTATGGATATGACTTCTATAAATGTCAGCATACAAAATACCTGTTTTAGTTTCCAATTTCAGTTATTTTGGGTAAATAGCCACCAGCAGAACTGTGAGATCACATGGGAATTATATTTTTAATTGGTTGACTGGCCATTGATTTGTTTTTCACAAAAGTTATACCCTTATACATTCACAGTCACAGAATTCCAATTTCATAATTGTAGGGCTGGTGAGACGAATCAGGGGTAAAGCACTTGCCACACAAGTATGAGTTCAAGTCCCCAGAATTTCCTTCAATCTGAAAGTGATAGCAGACATCATAATTTCAATGACCCTATAGAATCTCAAGGGCCACTTGACCTGGGCAAAGCCAGTTCAAAGAATAAGAAACTCTGTCTCTAATATGGTAGAAGCTGAGTGCTGATGTCAGAGGCTGCCCTTTGAAATGTGCACATGCACTGTGGCATGAGGCATGAGCACTCATATGAGTAAACATGAAAAAACGCAAAGGTTTAAAAACTAAATTATCCAAATTTTAGTACTGCTTTGTTGTGACAATGGTCATCCCAAGGTGTGCGAGGCAGTATCTCACTATGGCTCACAACTACAATCCCCATAATCCTATATGGTTAAAGACAGGAACCATTCTCTTTTGCTCTTATTGACCTCCAAGGCACTTTTGGCAGACTTACCCAACTAATTACATAGATGTGGTCATGGAAACCTTTATTTTTATCTTACAAGTTTTTGATTTAATTAAGTAAAATAAGCAACAACCTTGGGTTAAATAATGATTGATTCTCCTGTGGGCTACATGTTGGGTTTCCATAAGCAGAAACAGTCCTAACATGCATGGGAGCTGCTAAGGATATTTGGCCCTCAGACAGCACAATAAGAAGGAGAAAATCATAATATTTCTAGGTTTATCTTATTAGGAGGCTTCCTAGAGCAATACTTCCATCTCTAAATTGTGACCATTATCATTGAAAGATCTCTCAGGAGCCTTCTGGCTTATCTTAGAGTCTTATTCCCAGTCTGGGCAGTGTATAAACCCTTCCATAAAAATGTGTGTCTAGTCCTGAAGCGTGCTGCCCTCTTTTAATAACTGAGCCCATGTTTGGCACTTCCTTGCTGTTAGGAAATGTTAGGCCACAGGCGTTTATCTTGAGCCTCCTAACAAACATGGATTGGAGCCATGAGCATGGCACTGCTCACACTGACATCCCTTGATAGAAAAAACACACGGATGGCCATGTTTTCGTAACAGTCATCTGTAGAGCTCCTCTCTTTCCAGCAGCTTCACAGAATGAATCAGACAGCAGATGGAAAGCGTGCAAATTGATTCCGTCTGACCACCTGTCTAACCATCTTCTTGGCAGCCACGATCAATGTCTAGACTAGTTCTGGCACTAATAATGCCGCACAGGAAGGGCGTATACACCTAGCTGATGCTATGACATGGGTGCAACTCCTGAGGTGTGAACTGATTTGACCTACCACTCACACTGTACATCTCAAAACTAGCAACCACAGCTCAGCCAATGACTTTCAACGGAATAATGAAAAGAGTGTAGCTTGGCCTTGAGTATCTAGAGCGAGTTGACATTTACATAATGAGATGCCAAGTAGAACTGTGGCCAATAAGGTGGCCAGAATACATTCCAGAGGAAGTTGAGATTACCAGGGGTAGAAAGCATGCTTTATTTCCTCCTGGAGAAGGGGCAAGTATTTTATAGGAAGGTTGTAAATTGAATCTTGACCTTGGTCGTGGAAATGCAAGGCCTGCCAGACTCTTCTCAAACCTCTGCCAAGATTTACGAACAAAACAGTGACACACTAGAGCTCATTCTGTGAGGCAGGACCTTGTTGATGGGTGGTTGTTAAAAAATGAGTTACTGTCGTACTTAATACAAGCTACACTTTGCCCAGATCTATACCTCAGTCAGTTATGACATTCCGAAGCAATCCAATTGATGGCTAGAGCAGAAAAAAAATTGTATTTATGTTTTAAATTGCTTTTTTTGTGCAGGGTTGAAACTGAAGAGCCTTTTAAAAGCTAATTTTTAAATGATTTCTGAAGAACTTTCCAAAGGATTTACTTAATATAGCATCCCATGCTTTAATTCAATTGGTTTTAAATGTTTATTTTCAATATTGGAAACAGTTCTCAATGTGCCAGAGTCAGCAGTTGTGCAAATGCCAACCTGTCAGTTCCGTGAAAATGAGCATCTCATTATCGTTTGAGATCATTACAAATGCAAATAAAAAGTGCTGCTAGTGATTATAGCACTTTTAAGGATGTATGCTTGGATTTATAGCAAGAAATGAATCTGTCTCCATTGAATGCTTCATTTGAAGAGGGTTTCCCTCTTCACAAAATACATATTATGAGTATCTATTCTCTCTGAGAACCAGCCAGAGATTTTTGTCTTATGTCTCTGGTTTCCAGACACCAAGTGTCAGAGAATGAGTGAGAAACATCCACCACAGGACTGAATGCTGGAACCTTCCATGCCCAGCTGCCGGTATTGCATTTGTGGAAATTTTGTCAAGTGAGTACTGGTTATGGAAGAATTGGGGATCCAGGAAGACAGGTTTATACTCCTTCCTACTTCTTGCTTGTCTTCTTTCCCTGAGATATGAATAAGCAGCCTCCAAATATTCAAACCATCTATTCCCACACCTTCCCAACAGTGGCGCACAGTAACCCCTCACTGTGGCAGTTAAGAGAACAATAATAAATTCACTATGGAAGGCAACAATCGTCTGTACTGTGGTTTTGTTAGGTGGTCTTTGGCTATTGGAGGGAGCACTATCAGCCAAATGAGAAAAGTTCACTAAAAATGTATACATACATCTATGAACAGAATTACATGTATTATGGGGCTCATTCTTTAGGTAAATAGTTAATATCCTGATTCCTTGTGGCCTTCTTGGTCATCCTTTTCATATTACCCTCCTCCCTCCTTCCTCTCTATTTACCCCCTCCTTTTCCCAATTTTTCCTATCAGAACACAGTCATCCTGTTATTCCCTTTTATCCTCCATCTACATTCCCTTCTGTGTTTACCTTCATCTCCCCATCCTAAAGAGGCCCCCTTTCCCATTTCTCTGACAGATCTCCCGTACCCTGCTATTCCCCTCTATATGCCTTCCCAATACCCCTATCCTGTAAATGTTCCCATTTTTCTTTTCTGATTTCTGTAATTATTTTAGCCTTTGTTTTCTTTTCTGATTTATGTAATCACTCTAGGCTGTTTACTCATATCTGAAGATTTGGAGTTAGGAACCTCCAGTGACAGAGAACATTCGATATTTGTCATTTTGCATCTGGGTTATTTAATCCAATATTATAATTTTAGTTCCATCCATTTGCCTTCAATGTTCATTATTTCATTTTACTTTACAACTGAATAGTATTCCATAATGCATGCATACTATATTGTTTAGCCATTGGGGTCTTTTGTGACTCCACTTGACTCTTGGGGGTTATTTTATATTCCTGTGAAGAATTAAATGGGGATTTTGATTGTGATTGATGGAATCTATAAATAGCTTTTGGTAGAATGGTTGTTTCCGTTAAATTAATTCTACCAATCCACAAGAATGGAATATCTTTCCATTTTCTACAGTATTTTTCTATCTCTTTCTTGAGAGGCTTAAAGTTTCCACTGTCAAGGTCTTTCATTGCCATGGTTAGCTTTATTCCTAGATAATTCTCTTTGAGGCAATTGTAAATGAGAGTGTGTGTGTACACAGTCTCCTCCTCTGTATGTTTGCTGTTGGTGTATAGAAAGTTTACCAATTTGTGCACATCGATTTTGTATCCCGCACATTGCTGAGATAGTTTACTATTTCTAGAAGATTCCTGGTAGAATTTTTAGGATGTCTCATGTATAAAATCATTTCATCTGCAAATAAGGTTGTATTAACTTCTTTCCCTGTTTGTAGCCCTTTAATTTCCTTCTCTTGCTTTATTGCTCCAACTAGTATTCCTAGCACAGTACTAAAATGGACTAGGGACAATGGAAATTTCTCCTGACCTTATTGTGATTGCTTCAAGTTTTTCTCTATGTCAGATGATATTGTCTGTGGGCTTCTCATGCACACTTTGCATTTTGTTGAGGAATGTTCCCCCTATGTCTACACATTCTAGGACTTTTATCATGACGACACGTGGGCTTTTGTCAAAGTCTATTTGTGCAACTGTTGAGATGGCTCTGTGATTTTTGCCTTTAAATCCATTTATGTGGTTTATTACATTTATTGACTTACTATGTTGAACCATACCTGAATTTCAGGGGAAAATCCAACTTGGTCACAGTATATGATCATTTTTTGCATAATTTTCTATTTTGTTTGCAATTTTTTGTTGAGTATTTCTTTAGTCCATTTTCATCAGGGATATTGTTTGCATTTTTTGCTCTCTTTTCCTGGTTTGTATTTTAAAATGATACTGCCCCTTCTCTTTCTTTCTCTCTCTCTTTTACTCTATCTCTCTCTCTCACTCTCTCTCTCTGTCTCTTTCTCTCACTCTCTCATTATTTTTAATAATTTAATAAGGATTGGCTGTAGATTTTGAATGTCTGGCAGAATTCTGCTTTGAATGAATCTGGCCCCGGAGGTTTTTATGTTTTGTTTTGTTTAAACTGGAAGTCTTTTCACTATCATTTCAATTTTCTCACTTGAATGGGTCTCTTTAAATTGTTGACTTCTTGATTTAATTTTGGTGGTTTCACTGAATCTAGAAATTCCATCATTTCTTTTACATTTTCTAAATTAAAGAAGTACAGGTTTTTAAAATAATCCCTTACAATGTTCTGAATTTTTTTGGTTTTTACTGTAAAGCTTCCTTGTTCATTTCTGACTCTGTTAATGTGTATGCTCTTTTTCATTCTTTTGATTAGCTTGGAGAAAGGCTGACAATTTTTTGTATCTTCTCAAAGAACCAATTCTTAGATTTGTTGGTGCTTTGTTTTGTCTTCTTTGTTTCTATTTCATTTATTTCAGCTCTGGTTTTCTATTATTTCTTTCTGTTGAATTGTTTTGGATTTGGTCTAGTGGATAAAGTGGTGTACTGAAGTCACTTACTATTAAATGGGTTGACATTAATATCTATCTTTTTCTCCACTCTTAGATTTTTTGTGAAATCAACTGCCACTGAGTTTGATGCATTACTCTTTAATATAGTAATGTCTTCTTGGTCGGCTGGCCCATTGGTTAGAAAGAAGTGTATCTCTAGTTAGTTTTAGTTTGAAATTTACCTTGTCAGATATTGGGATATTAATACATGCTTGCTTTCTCATCCCACTGGAGTACTTTTGTCCGTTCTTTTACTCTAAAGCAATTCCTACCTTTAATACTAAAATGTGCTTCTTGGAGAGAACAGATACATGTATTTTGTTTCTTGATCCATTCAGTCTGTGCGTTTTGACTGGAGAATTGAGACTATAGATATTGGAAGTAATTATTGAAGTGTGTGTGTGTGTGTGTGTGTGTGTGTGTGTGTGTGTGCGCGCGCGCGCGTGCGCACGTGTGTTAATCATGATCATCATGTTGTTATTTTAGGTGCTCTTTGTGTTCTCAGTGATGTTTTGGGTTTTACTTTAATAGTTATGGCTTCACATTTCTTTCCACAGTCTTTTTGCTGTGCAATGTTAATTCCTTTCTTAATCCAGAAATAATGTATCCTGTATTTTCTTTAGGTTTTCTTTGTTGGAGATATATATTGTGTAAATTGTGGGAGGTTTTTCTTTGTCCTTCAATCATACCAGATGGTTTTGCTGGTTGTATTATTCCAGGTTGTCTTCCATAATCTTTTAGGACTTGTAATGCATTGTTTCATATTCTTCTGGGTTTTAAAGTTTCCATTAAGAAATCAGCTGTTTTTCTAATAGATTTTCTTTCTAAATGACTTACTTTTTTTCTCTAATAGATTTCAATACGCTTTCTTTGATCTGTCTCCCTAGGGTTTTAACTATGATAGATCAGGGGGATTTTCTCTTCTGGTTCTGTCTATTGGGTGCTCCCACATGTCCCCCGTGTTCCTTTCCTGTTTTATTTAATATTCCTTGTCTATTTAGCCTACTTACTCTATCTTTACAACCTGATAGCCTGTCTTCTCTTTGAGTGCTCTTCAATGTTCCTATCTCCTTATTGAATTTAGTTCTCAAGTCTTGGATTGTCCTCCTCATTTCCATCGTACTTATGTTTGTATTTTCTTGGGCATCACTCAGGTGTTTATCATCCTTATCTTCTTTCTCATTGATTTCATTTATCTGTTTGTGCGTGTGTGTTAGAGAGAAAGAGGGAGAGAGTCTGTGCGTGTGTGTATGTGTTTGTGTGTATGTGTGTGTATGTGTGTGCTTTCTTTAAGCTCCTTGAATCATTTGATGAAGTTTATGATTATTCTTATAAATTCTGTGTCCTGGAGTTCATCTAGGTTAATTCTTATTGATAAAGATTTCTACAGAACTGACATGGTTTGGAGATAAGATACTTACTGACTTGATCTTTCATATTGTTGATATCTTGTTTCTATTCAGACTTCTAAAGTACATTAATCTAACCTGAAGTTGAGAAATTAAATATAAATATCAGACAGCATGGATTTGACCTGAAGAAATCAAATTCTAAAATAGCTCTTCTCAAGTATAAATGATTGCACCACTGTTTCCAAGCCTGCATACACAGCAGTAACTTCTTCTGGAAACTGGTCAGCCCACAGCTAGAGTCATTATGTCTGTGGGATTTAAGGCACCAGAGAGAATGAAGAACGGTGAAGACTCCACTGATGAAGAACAGATGTCACAAGAATATGAGAAAAGGAGACCAGACTGGTGCTACCACAGCACTGCACAGTGTGACACACACATTTATATCACTCCTACTTGCTCCAAGAAAAACTCCAGGTATTTATGATAATTTGCACATCCCTAACCTACAAATCATAAAAAGGTGTCATAAATTGCTTAACATGTTAGCCAATGCACAGATTTTTTAAAGTCCCACTGAAACATTTCTCCTGGAGTTTATTACTTGATAAAAAAAAGAAACTAAAGCAACAACGGCATTAAAATACATCAAATACACAGAACAAAGAAAAGTCTAAGATGCTCTCAGAGATTTGCCCTGGGTGGCATATCTATCAATGAGCCGTCCTCCATCTGCTTCCCCGGCTTCCCAGATGTTCTATTTGAAGAACTGTAGAATGGTATCATTAGCATAAAGTCAAGTGTAATTTCTAAAGGCAATGATACCATCGCTAAATATATTTTACATGGGAAATTGAACTCTAAATCTCAAGTGTTAAGGGCTATATATAAAATTAGCTTTCTTTTTGGATGCCAAATGATAACCTAACAGGAAGGAAGTATTTCCTAATTGTATTTGTTTGGACTTGGGTAAGTTAAATATCTACTGTTTTGGAATCCAATGAAAAACGTAAATGAAAGCAACACAAGAGAATATAGCAATACTTGGCCTTTAAAAGGATGGCTCCATTACGTTCCTCTCCTCAGAGCTCAGGGAACCCCTTGAAAGAGAAGGCAGAAAGAGCATGGGATCCAGAGGATATAAAGTACACCAAGAAAACAAGGCCCTTTAAACCAACATGAACAAAGTTCATATGAACTCACAGAGACTAAAATACAGTACCTATAAGGGTCTATACCAGGCCCTCTGTATATACATCACGGCTTCTAGTTTATTGCTTTTGTGTTATACCTAAGTATTCAGATGAGTGAGTCTCTGATTCTTGTGTGTTCGCTTGAGCTTTTCCTTCTGATAGTTTGTTCTGGAAACTTTTGTATGACAGTTGTTTCATTTTATTTTCCTATATTTATTTTAATTTCCTATATTTTTTAGTACTGTATTCTAATGAGAGACAGAAAGTGAGTTACTGATCCAATTGGGAGAGGTGGGAGGAACTGGAAGGAGTAAAGGGAGGAAAATCCATGATCAAGGTATACTTTCTGAGAAAAGACTCTTTTCAATAAAATGAGGGGAAAGAATATAGTGTTATAAAGAGAAAGAGGATAGAGATTGCTGGGTGGTGGTAGTGTATGCCTTTAATCTCAGCACTTGGGATGCAGAGGTAGGCAGATTGCTGCGAGTTCAAGGACAAGTTCCAGGACAAACTCCAAAGCTACAGAGAAACCCTGCAGAGAGAGAGAGAGAGAGAGAGAGAGAGAGAGAGAGAGAGAGAGAGAGAAGTTAAAGTGGTTAAAAGGTTTAAATGAGAAAAGGGAAGAGATGACAGGACAATGGATTGACTATGGGGAGGTACAACTAATTCTAAAGTCCTTTGAAAAAGTCATATTGAAGCCTATTACCATATAAGCTTCCTAAAATATAGACATAACTGAAAAGCACTTAAATGGAGTTACCACATAATAAGTGGGAAAATGCCCCAACTAGACATCTTATGTCACCAAGTAAAATATCTAGTGAAAGGAGTGGGTTACAACTTTTTGGGTAGTTGGCTAAAGGGTTCACATAGATGCCACTCTATGAACATCAGAGATTATTGCCAGGGCTACTGGTTACTCTCCACAACTTGATAGTAATGCCATATTGCTGAAGATACCACTTACCCTACACTGAGTCTCCAGGGACACAGATATCCTCTAACACCCTTTGTATCTTCAGAGCCTAACATATGCATGAGACTGCTGTCAATACTCAACAACTGATAGAAAATGAATAAAGAGATAAAAGATTGAATAAATCAATGAACTACTTGCTACCAACATGGATCCAGTGAACTCTTTTTTTCAAGGAACAGATCTGTCAAAAGAAGACATTAATAACACATGCTCTGATGGGCACAGTTCTAAACTCTAATTAACATATAAGCTTTGTACCCCCGAAGGTATGCATGCTTTTATCAAACCTTGTTTCAACATACACATCTTTAGTGACAAGTAGATTATAAGGAACATACAGCAATGCTGACTTAGCACAGTACTGTGCAGCAATTATTTCACACATCAAACTGTTCCAGAGCAATGCACCTCAAGAACCAGCTCATCAGGGGCTGAAATCCTTTGGTTCTCTCCAGTTAACTGCCTTTCTGTCTCCATCCTGCTTCATCCTTCATAGTCTCTACAGGTTCCAAAGTCCCAAGCACTGCAGGGAAATGTGACCTCACTCTCATATCCCCACTAACTGTCCCTTAAAACCAGAACCCTCTCAGTCCTAGTAAGAGAACAAAGGTGGTTACCACACAACACATTCAAGACAGTAGTTTATAAGCAGTCTTCAGAAGCTGAGATAACTACTGAGAAAGAGATCAAACCCATTCTACTGTCACTGCAGAGTGCCATGTTATCTATCTATGAGGTCCAAATACCTCATTCGGTGCCAGGGTGAAGCTACTTTGGAAGTCAGAAAAGTTGCCAACTTGCCACATGACAAAGGAGGCTAATGAATCCATTGCAGGACTATTGTTTAGGTTCCAGTACAGAAAGGTAAGGACAGGGAAAAACTGAGGTTTTTGTGAGTGGGAGGGTTGGTGAAATTATGGTGTTTAGTTCATAGTAAAGACCAATGTTGCATTTTCAGTCACGTCTGGTTTACAACAGTATTATAAGATGTTACTGATAGAAAGAACTGGTGATGGGCACGCTAGAACATTGCAGTCTTGTGAAACTTTTCAGTGTGTCTAAAGCTATTCTAAAATTAGAAGTTCTCTCCCAAGTGAACACACATAAAGTACCATTTAATAAGACTTAAAAGGGAAAATAGTTCAATTGAATCTGAACGGCATCAAGGCTTAAAGCCCTTGCCCCATAAAACAACTCAAGCAAGATGAAAGCGGAAAGGAAGAAAGTGTTTGCAAACTGTATCTATCTACAGAAGACTCCTATCTACATAAAGAAACATTCCTGTACCTAAGACCCAGAAAACATTGCAGAAAAGGGCGTGGGAAGATGGTAAGAGCCAGAGTACAAGGAAGGTTGTTGAGAGTTTGTGTATCCTAGTAATGTAAGTAACTACACCTATAAAGTCTCACCAGCATGACTGCTCATATGGGAGCTGAAAAAGGATGAAAAAAATGAACATGCCAGAGTGGCTGAGGAAAAGCCTATGAGGTCTAATGTTACACTAAAAATCTATAGACAACTGAGGAAAACTCATAGTTGGAGAGGAGGTCTTATCTTGGTAAAAATCACACCAATTAGTTCTCCAATGCTAATTGGTCAGCCCTGGAAACATACATGCAAAAGTAAATATTTTTTTTAAAAAAGGAAAAGAAAAGTTCAAACATAGAAAGGAACAAAAACATCAAGAGGCATCTCATTGAAAACAGTGTGGAGACAGCCTAGGAATACAAAGAGGAGGCTTTATGTTGATGATTATTAAGTAAATGCCAAACAAGCCATGAGAAGTTTCCACTCTATTCTTAGTAGAACAGAATAATATTAACAGCATGACACCACTAAATGTTAGAATATGGAGGCTTGGGATCTTTCATGAATTACCAATGGAAATGTGAAGTAGGAAAGCCATTCTGGAATAGAAAAGGGTAACTCCTTCCAAATGCCAACTTATTATATACATCAGTGATAGGCTCCTAGTCATTTAACCCAAAAGTAACCATTTTACACACACACACACACACACACACACACACACACACACACACACACACACATTGTTCTTAGGAACTTTCTTAATAATTTATTTAACTTAAAGCAATTCAGTTGATAAAAGGCTAAACAAATGGTAGTATTCCACGCCACAGAATATTTTTAAATTTTATTTATTTATTTTACATCCAGACCACAGCTTTCTCTTCCTCCTCTCCTGCCATTCCCTCCTCCACCTCTCCTCTTCCCCCCTCAATCCACCACTCCTCCTCATCCTTTAAGAAACAGGCATCAACAAAGCATGGCATATTGAGTTGCCTTAAGACCCAGCACCTCTCCATGCACTCAGGCTGGGCAAGGCAATCCAACATGAGGAAAAAGTTCCAAGTCAGCCAAAGCTCCGGGAACAGCCCTTGCTCTCATTGCCAAGAGTCCCACAAATAGACCAAGCTGAACAACTGACTCCTATATGCAGAGGGCCTAGGTCAGGCCCATGCAGGCTCTCTGGTTGTTGATTCAGACTCTGTGAGTTTCCAATGAGCCAGGTTAGTCATTTCTGTGGATTTTCCTACAATGTTCCTGCTGCCCCTGATTCCTAGAATCTCTTCTCCCTCTCATCAGCAGGAATAACCTAGCTTGCCCCCAATGTCTGGCTATGAGTCTCCAAATCCTCCTCCATCAATCACTGGATGAAGGTTCTCCCATGACAGCCTGGGTAGTCACCAACCAAATTACAGTGGATTGCCAGTTCACACTTTGCTCCTACTAATGCCAAGAGTCTTAGCTCTGGCCATCCTTGTAGAGTTCTGGGAGTTTCCCTTGTATTTTTTTTAAATCCATTATTCGGTTGAGGGTGTCTGGGTTGTTTCCGGGTTTGGTCTATTACTGATAAAACTTCTATGAACATAGGTGTGCAAGTGTCCTTGTGGTATGATTGAGAATCCTTTGGGTATTTGCCCAAGAGTGGTATTGCTGGGTCTTGAGGTAGATCTATTCCCAAATTTCTGAGAAACCACTTTATTG